>CAEFZY010040332.1:0-36983 GCA_903066815.1 Brachyrhaphis roseni
ATAATGTTTTTTTTTTTAAATTTTTTATTAAAAAAAAAAAGAGGGGTTTTAAAAAAAAAAAAAAAAAAAAAAAAATATATATATATATATATATATATATGTATATATATATATAACAAGAAGATTTGTACATTTTATAACGGAAACAGAGCAACTTTCTGGCACTTCGATATAAACTCAGAGCCGTAATGTGAAGGAATAAAAACTTTGATTCATCTCGTGATAAATGAGTCTATGACAAACTGAATCTATAGTTTTGGCTGATTGACCAAAAATTTGTCAATGTTAACTCGGTCACAATAAAACAATTAAATTAAAAACAATTATTTCCATGTGCATGATTTATTGTTTCTCTCGTTCTTTACTACATGGTAAAACTCTTCACTCTGGTGCTTTGATCTCAACTATCTTCTTTTTTACAAAGATTTCATAATTAATTTTATTTGTTTTTTCTGTAGTTTTGCTTATTTATTTTGGATATTTAAAGTGTCTTCCAGTTCCGGTGTTAAATGTTTATTAGAATGTAAAGTTTATTTTTTGAGAACGTGTTCTTGCATTATTACTCTGCAATCAGCATTAGAGTTCTTGAAAATGGTCTCAAAACAACAATATTGTTATTCATCACAATAAATTCTGGAACAATTTATCGTCCAGCAAAATTTGTAGCTGTGACAGGCCCAGTCAGGGTTATAAATCAGCTGTGAAATCGCTGGACTCACCTGGATGGCCTTTTCCCACCGCCTCATCGAACACCAGCAGCTCCGTTCCCGGACGGATGTCCTGACACGCACGCACACACACACCCACACACGCGTCGTCACACACCCCTCTGCAGGCGCACCGCACCGCCACGTTCTGCTGGGCTCTGCACTGCGCCTGACAGACAAAGCTGAGGGAAAAACAAACGGTGACAAACTGAATGTAGCTCAGATTGCATCAAAGCATCAGTGGAATGAAACGCAGCAGGAGGCCGCTGATGGGAATAGAGTCCATATTATGAGAAGAGTATGGATATCAGCATACATATTTATTTTATGTCTCTAAGTGGCTCATCAAAGGAACATGGTGGTGCATTAGATTTTTCCCTGTTTGACTCTGTGGGGAAGAAAACTGGGGCAGTTTTTAATCAGGACACCTCAGAGGAGCAGATGATATGCAGACTGCAGCGGTGAGACAATGTGTCATTCTAAGAAATTAAAATCTGGAGTTTGAAGTTAACAGAAACATAAAAAAGCTCAAGCTGAAACGCTGAGCCAAAGTGTTGAGTCGGCACTGTTCTGGGGTTCAAGAGAAACAAATTAGGGCCAAAAAGTGTCACATTAACATCCGAGGGAAACACAAGGTTCAACATTTCGACAGGAGTAACAATTAGGGATGCACTGATCCACTTTTTTTCCACTTTCGATACCGACCCAATTCAGAAAAACAGATGAATTCACTTAAAATGGTGTTTTTTTTTAACACAGAAACTGGTAACTCTGCACCAGTACACCTCACTTAAATGCACCAGTAGCTTCACAAGTTTGATCAGACTGAACTTTAATTTGTCCAGTCAGTGCAATAATTAAAACAATAAACTGACTAATTTGGTCAAATGTAAAAATAAGCTGTAACAAACCTTTGAAATGGTTCAGAAATGCAGTTATGAATTCTAAATATGACGTAAAATAAATAATAAAGCATGATGTCGCTCAGAGCACGAAGCATAGAATTAGACTGATTAGATCTGCCCTTATTGCCACATTGTCACTGATACCAGATCTACATGTTTTTTAAATATACAGACAGATATTGATATTGAATCGGTGCATCGCTGGTAACAATGAACAAATATGACACCGAATAGGTAGAAAAAGAGAGTAAAAATGTCTTACATTAATCATTTGCTCTCAATAGAATCTGCATAACTTTGACTTGAAGTTGATTTGAAACTGTATTATTGTGTAGACTTACTTGAACCATGTGGCTCTTTGTACAGGAGCTTCCTGAGTGGTTGATCCCCCCATGAGTGCCTATAAACACAACACATATGATTATTTATTATTATTTATGCTCCGACCAGTTCGTTTTACATGCTTTCCCATTGCCAACCATTAGGCAAAACTGAATAAAATTACTCAATATGCTGATGATACGCCGCTGTATTTACCCCAAAAGTTATTCAGACTACAAAGATCTCTTAGTGACTGATTTTCAGTTGTCATTTTAGCAAGTACTAACTCTGGAGGGCAGAAGACTCGGTTCTTCGGAGCCCTCCAGGGGACAAGGGAATTTTTTTTCTTTTGCGTTCCCTTTCAATAATGTACTGATCAGTTCAAGCAGCATAATTGAATACTGAAGGCCTTTCTTAAGGTGCCGTCGTACTTTCTGCTTTAATACAAGTTTATGTAAGGCTTTTTCATGTATGTTTATATCTCCTTGTGAAATATCTGAAGTTTTAGATCTTTTTTTAGAATAGCACAACAAACCTGTGATATAAACAGAAACTTTCCGTAAGTAGGAAAGAAATAAAAATAAAAACTTCCGCGTTTGTTGTGGTTGTATTTACCCAGAATGCTCCGCGCCTGCTTCCTGCTTTTGGAGTGATTCCCGGTCCGGTTGGTGTTCACATTCAAACGGCACCAGAGTTTACTTCAACCGAATCGAGACCAAGGTTTGTATGCGCTCCAGAGTCACACCTCCTCAAACAAACCCGACTTTCTAGGCAATCAAACTGGAGTTGGATGACAGTGGATTAAACACCATAAATCCCATCCTAAACAGGTTTCTAGAACCAATCTTGCCAGAATTAGACGTCAGCCAAGAGAGATGCAGAAAAATTAGTCCATGCATTTTACGTCAAACTTCAACTAGAATAGAATAGAATAGAATTCAACGTTATTGTCATTGCACTGTCACAAGTACAAGCAACAAAAACCAAAATCCAAAAAGTTTAATCAAACCGAAACTTCCCATGAGAATCATTTATTATTTTCCTTAGAAAGTACGCCTGACCCAAAGATTCTCTCTCTTAATATTCCCTTTGCTACATTAAATCTGGTACTTTTGATCTCTTTAGTCTAATGACTTTTCACACCTAGACTGACTATTAGGCAGCAGTATAAATATAACCAGCAGTACTTGCTGTCCACATCATTTGTGCTTTGAATATCGCCTGACTGAGCGTCCTTGAAACCTGTCACTGCTGCATCTTTTCATGCCTTGCTGCGTCTCTGCGTACATTTCTCCGCAGAACATTTGGTGAAAATTACAAGGACCATTTCGTTATCTTCCCACGGGGTCAGAGATTAATTGAGCGCAGTGACTCGCAGTTAGTTCGTTCCTTCTGCAAACCAGCACCAGACCGAGACGCCATTATGAAGAACTTCAAGGCTGACAGTAGCTGATGTCTCGAAGTCACTCAGACATGGAGGATTCAGGCCATTTAACAGCATCTTTGATGCAGAGTGTTCACTACTTCTCTTATTTATAGGCCTTAAAATATGCTCACTATGAAGAAAATCTGTGAAGGATTGCATCCATGAAAGGAGCTCTGAATGAAACCGAATCTCTTCATGTGATGCAGCTTAATGGGCGTCAGCTGCAGATACAAAGATTTCAGATTTTAGAAACAGAGGCTATTAATTGAAGAATGAGGGAAATTTCAAGGAGAGGGGTAAAAACTCCAGCTTCATCCGTCGGAGGAAAGTGATTCCCTTTCAGCAACTCCTTCACAGAACCACCACTAACACATCTGGTAATTTTTATCTATAGACATTCACTGCAAAATGTGTCAAACTATCAGGATAAGTGACAGTATTTGGATCAAGAGACACTTAATGCAGCATACATACAGATAGGACTCTGTTCCAGTAGTTAAATGGTTCAAACTTTACCAAAAGAACATGAATTTCTATGTTTTAATAGGTAAATTCTGATCAGAATGGGCAGAAATCACACCTGGGGTTCCACAAGGCTCACTCTTCGGACCCCTCCTATTTAATTTCTATATGCTGCCACTAGAGATGGGCATTTATCTAATTGTTTAGCTTTCATTACTATAAATTTCTTAAGATAATAAGATTTTGATTTATTGGTGTTAAGTCTGCCAAGATAAAGTTTTCTGGACGATAAATTGTCATAGAAGTTGTTGTGGTAAACAATAATGTTGTTTTGAGACAGTTTTCAAGTAATATTATGCAAGAACACATTCTCAAAGATTAATAAACTTTAATTCCTAATGAACATTTAATACTGGATCTGGAAGACATTTTAAACAAAAATTATAATAATAATTATAAAAAAATAAACTTTTTATTTTTGAGTTTTTATGATGTAAAGTACTTTGAAATGCCTTATTGCTCAAAAATGCTATACAAATAAACTTTATTGATTGATTTATATCCAAATTAATAAGCAAAATAAAAGAAATAACAAATAAAATGAATAATGAAGTCTCTGTAAACAAAATTATTCTTCAAAAAAAATTAGCTAGTTGAGACCAAAATACAGAAATACTTCATAATAAAATTACTCAAAGTACAGTGTAATAAAAATACTCCTAGAAGTAAATTTTTTCAAAACAGTTACTGAAGTAAATGTAATTGAGTAAATAAATTAAACTCTGTTTATTTGAAACAAAACGTCAAATAAACGTTTAAGATATTTTAATAATTCAGTAAATTAGCAACTGAAGCTCATTTCTGAATGACAGAAACAGTTTGACTATGTTTCAGGAGGAAGCTTCACCTTCTCATCCTCAGAACAAGCAGCTCCTGATTGGTCGTTTTCAGAGGAATTGCTCAGCGGATCTGAACCTGTCCCGGTGACCCGCTGTGCGTCGCCCTCCGTCCGCAGCGGGGCTCCGGCCTCCAGTGGGCCACCGACCCACCAAAGCCCCACGCTGCCTTCACACAGCAGCGAAGGGCCCAACGCGAAGCCGCGGGGGAGAACCGAGGACAGGAAGGAGGCGAGATCAGGCAGAAGACGGGCCATTCACCTGGGGAGGGAAATAAACGTACCAGAGACTTTAATTATTATTCAAACTAAGATTGTGCCTGTCACGTTGGAGCAGGATAACAACCGGAGCAGATTATCGCCACCTATTGGGATTTCAGCGGCTTTGAAGCTCAGCTCCTCAGAAAAACCAAAGCGTGAAATTCCTAATCAGACTTTCCTTCAGAGCAGAGAGAGAAAGACAGGAGGATCAGACCTGAGCTGCCTGGATTATTCCTAGAGCGAAGACTGATAAGTTCACAGCTTCTGAGTTTGTGCATCATGTCCTCATCACATCTGTTTTTGTGATTTGAAAAAAACCCCCAAAACAATAAAAACCCATTTTAAAATTATTAAAATCATTTCATTAAGTTTTTAAAACTCTTTTCAAGATCATTATTAGTTCAAATCCAGACCAACATGAACAACAAACAAAAACATAACTTACTTGTATTTTTATAAACTTCTTTTAACTTCCTAAACAATTTGTTAATCAGACAAACTATTAAATATTTCTGCTTCATAGCTAAGTTTGTAGGGATTTTTTTTTTTTTATCAAAGATTGTGGTTTGTCTGTGAAAAAAACATATTCACCCCTACTCTAAAATACAGATAATTTCAAGAATAAGGGAACAGTAAGATGTGCAAATTCCTGTATTATTTATTTAACCAAAATTTCTTTTCACTAGAGATTAGTTTCCAATTTCACCGTATTATATTTACGGTATATTACAAAAACAATAAAGCCATACTTTCTCATAGGTCCTTGCAAAAATTAAAGCAATGAGGTATCCCTGAAAATAAACAACAAATATTTTTTTCAGCAATTCTGTTTTAATATGTAAGTGGAGAAATAAAAAAATTTAAAATTGCCAATAAAACTAACAGATTAGAGATGAGCGACGCTAATTGCAAAAACATACAACCATAAAATAATTCTATAAATAGTAAAACAGTTATACATTCATTGTTTTTCTTCAAACAAAATAGATATTTCTATATATTTTCCTTAACTTGACTTTTTATTTGTTAACTTTATTATTGAACATTTATTCATTAATGGACGCATTTAAGTTATAATTAAATTACTTATTTATTCGTTGAATTGAGGCACATTTGGACCGCCACTGGGTTAAAACAGAACACACAAATAATCCATTATTATTGTGCTGATTGCATTTAGTTTTAGCTCATAACTCAGAGAAACTCGCAGCTGACCAACAGAAATGAGCCTGCTAGGTTGATGCTAAACGTATTTCGAACGTGTTTAAACTCATTTTTATTTTGAAGGGTCCTATGATTTCTAATATTCATAAAATCAATTCAATAAACATCGGAACGTTTCATGAACCGCTAAAGCTGGTGGCGAAACTAAATGTTGGAGTTTATAGAAATGAACATAACACTAGTTTAGCATAGGTTAGCCTAGGATAACCGGCTCATATTCTAGACCGAAAAACGGTTTTAAAAAATCTTCTTAGGAACAAACGAGTTTGTACATACACTAGATGTGATCGGTGTCTTGAATCGAGATGTGTTTGTTTTAAAAATACACCGTTTACTCCGTTAAAATTAACTCTGGGAAAGCTATCCTTATCCAGCAAAGAAAAACAAATCAGCGGAAGTCCGGTCAGAAACATGGCTTGTTTTAT
This sequence comes from Brachyrhaphis roseni, assembly GCA_903066815.1. Taxonomy (NCBI): domain Eukaryota; kingdom Metazoa; phylum Chordata; class Actinopteri; order Cyprinodontiformes; family Poeciliidae; genus Brachyrhaphis; species Brachyrhaphis roseni. The sequence goes on from CAEFZY010040332.1 coordinate 6,627, forward strand.
TTAGTTCCGCACAACCGTTACAAACAAATGTGAGTGTATTGGCTTGATAACTGTATGGTCAATTGTCGTCCTAAAAATATAGATATATTAGTATAAACACATTTTATATTTTATTTAGATACTTTCGCCATATAAGTTATTTTAAAAAAAGACAACATTTTGTTTATATACTATAACATACAGCTGGTAATGTTCTGAATCCAGTAATTTAATTTTGACGAGTTCATTCACAAAAAATATGTTTCATATACGTTTCAGCACTTTCAGGTTTCCCCAGCTGCATTATTTTGGTCACATGAATAAATTAAACTAATAAAAACGGCCACAGATGCAACAAAGTCGCCATCTAGAGGTGGTTTTTATAGATGGATTCAAATTTACTATCATTTTGGGCTAAGTAAATTAGCCACAAAAAAAATTAGAACTTTCTTAATTTGAATAAGTAATTTATTCAGTTTATTTCAAACTGACAGGTACTCACTTCTATATCTGAAGGGAAGAATATTTGTAAATTTTTTATTACAATTTTATTTTGTTTTATTTGACTTATTTATTTTATATGTTTGTTTGTTTTTTTGTTTTTTTTACTTTTCTTTTATAAACATTTAGCAGCAATAAATCAAAGTCAGGTGTTAGTTGGAGCTCTTGGATTTTCTGTAATTTCTCTCATCTTTCCACAGAGAATCTGCAGCACACCTGTCCTGTCATGACCTTTAACATCTGGAAATCCTTAAAAAAAGCCCATTCAGAGTCGAGGAAACGCTGACGCCAACCCCGCCTGTTAGACAAACAGAAACCCACCATATTCTTATTATTCTCATGAGTCATTCAGCTGTCTGCTTATTCCACCTGCTGCTGCAGGAACACGTAACGTTTTGAGACGCAGGCAAACAGGTGAAAGGTGGTTTAGTCATCCTTTCCAAAAACATCAGGGAGTTGCTGGTGCTGCCGTTCCACTAACACAAAACGGTGAATTTAATTCTTACTTTAGCAGCAGAAATTAGTTATACAGATGATGCTGCACAAGAATGAAGCAAAAATGATGTTTATTCTCATTCAACAATTTATTGAATCAGTTGTTTTCCTTTCCAACACATATTGCAGAAAAAATATTTTTTCCTAAATAACTGATATTAAGTTTCCCAAAAAACTTTAGGTATTTGTTTATGAAAGATGTGAGTTCATGCTCTGAAATAAGGACGGGTCTAAGGCAGGAAAAGAAAACAGAATAATATTTTTGTGCTGATAAATGAGGAAAAATCAGTAAAAAAGCTGCAGATTCTCAGACTTGAGGTGTCTGTATTTTAAATCTGAACCATCTCTTTAAAACTGGTGGAAACTTTGATGCAGGATGAAAAGAGAAAACAAAGTGACCTTTACAAACAACAGGCACGTTTACAGCGTCTTTATTTCATTATGCAGCAGGTGACAACATGTTCAACGGAGGCGCAGCCCCACAAACAGCAACAGTGATGCAACACAAACGACATGAAGAGAAGGAACCTGGAGGTTTACAGCAGTGATTTATACAAATCTGTGCACTGCACAGCAGTGGTGATGGTGATCAGATAGAACAGAGAAAATGTTGTAAATAATCCCACCAACATGATAAACTGCTGCTTTAAACTCTAAACTCCACTGAAACCTTCCTGTTTGCTGCAAGTCTCTAAATTTAGACTTTTGTCTAAAAATTGTCATTTCTGTCTCCAGAACGAACTGGAAGCAAAAGCATTCAGCTGAATACATTCATATTAGTGGGATCTAAAAGAAATATTGGACATTCATGTGTAAATATTTTGTCCTCTTTGGGGTTTTTTTTAACTGAGCACCCTAATATATAGGATGGCGTCTGTAAAGTTGCACAAAAAACAATTTGATTACACAGCCTGTTATAAAATTAAAAAAAATAAATAATATTTTCACCATGTTATTCATTCATTTATAAATGTCACAGTTTCAAGCTAAATATTTAGCTACAAACTCAATATTTAGGTCCAAACTAAATATTTACTTAGGAAGGTAAATATTAAGCTTTAAATATTTAGTTAGCAAGCCAAACGGTTTGCTTGAAACTAAATATTTGCAAAATATATTTAGCTGCAAACTAAATTGTTAGCAAGTTAGATTATTGCTAAATATTTAGTTTGAAGCTAAATATTTAGCTTGCAAAGAAAATAATTAGCTTCAAACTAAATAGTTTGTTAGAAATTTATCTTAATGCTAAATATTTAGTTAGCATACAAAATGTTTAGTTTGAAGCTAAACATTTAGCTTGCTAACTAAATAGTTAGATTCAAAATAGTTTGCCAACAGTTTAGTTTAATGCAAAATATATTTCACAAATAAATATAAATATATTTTGCTTTCTAACTAAAGATTTAACTTGAAACTAAATTGTTTACGAACTATTTAGTTTGAAACTAAATATTTAATCAAATATTTGCTTAATATTTAGTTTGATGATTAATTTTTACCTTCAAATGGAATAGTTTGCTAACAATTTAGTTTAATGCTAAATATTTAGTTTGAAGTTAAAAATTCCACTTACTAAGTAAATATTTAGCTTCAAACTAATATGTATTATGCTAACTGTTCAGTTTTCTATCTAAATATTTAGTTTGTAATTAAAATATTTAGAATGCTAATTAAATACTAAATATTTACTTTGAAACGACATTTATAAATTAATAAATATCATGGCAAAAATATGGTATTGAACAATAAACCAATCGGCTAAATAACACAAATTGTTGCTTCCACTTTTCGATTGTGCAACTTCATAAATGGCTGCCCAGGCTAATCTGGATCAGTTCCGCTCACAAAAGGACAAAGGTTAGATAAAGTTAAAAAAATATGCCTTATCTGTTTTTTCTCAATCAGTTATTAAATTTGTATTTAGTGCTATTGTTTGCTTGCTAGGTGTGTAAATCTCAGGCCCCCATTTCTACCATGAAGAAACATCACACTTAAAAAATACAAACCAATCTTTCATTTCTTAAGTTTCCTTATTCTTCATCTTTATGAAAGTGATGAAGGAAAATAAAGACTAACAGCAACAATTTGACTTCATTTACATAAAATAAAACAATTAAAGACATTAAATACATGAGTGAGAAGGGATGAGGGTTTTAAACAAGTGTTACCACAACATAGCACCCAAAGAATGAGAATTCAAGCATTTTAATTTATATTATAAAAATTATGTGAAAAGATTTTTCTCGCTTTCAAAAAACTTAAATTAATTTTATTTGTTTTTTCCGCTCACTGGTGAATTCCTGCTGCTCCTGGGTTTTATTCTGTTCCTGGTTTTTACTGCAGAGAACGAAGAAAAATCATAACAAATGACTGTTTTCAACAAGAAATACTTCAATAAGTGTTTAAAACACATTACAGGGTTTCTGCTCACCGTCCGTGCACTCCACTTTGGGTTCCTCCCAGTTCCCGTCAGCTTGGCACCGGACCACCGGTAGATGGCGCTGTCTAAATCCTGGGTTGCACTGATAACGGATGATGGAGTTGACGGGAAACTCCGACCTCCGGTTTCCAAACATGCGTGTGTTTCTCACCACGGGCGGAGCGCCGCAAAACACTGCAGACAACAGAACGCGTTACATTTACAAACAACTGTAAAAATTAAAACTTTATTGGTTGGACAACGAGGCAATAGGGGATCCCAGCCACCAGGGGGCGACAGACCTGCATGTTCAGCATCATCTCAGGAAAATGTACATTTCTTTCTTGTCTTTATCTGTAGTTTTCCTATCTAAATTTCCACCAAAAAGTTTGAAAAGTCAGAAATATTCTATAAAAAACATGTTTCAGAGTTTAAAATGACAAAAATTTGCTAGAAAAAAATGTAACTGAGATTAAGCTCAGAAATTTTTTAGAAAAAAAAGAAGTTTTTTCAGGGAATTTTTTTTGACATTTCAAACTCTAAATTTTGTTGTCAATGTTTAGCTTGTTTGTTTTGGGGTTTTTTCAAGAAAATTTATGAGATTTATCTCAAATTTTAATATTTTTTCTAGAAATGTTTTGACATTTCAAACTTTGAAATTTCAAAATTTTCTAGAAAATATTCTAGATTAATATAAAAAGTTATAAGTTTTCTAGCACATCTTAAATTTTCAAACTCAGAACTTTTCGAGTCGTCTTAAATAATAATAATAATAATAAAAAGTCCTTTTAAAAAATACTTTTTAAAAACTTTTTCAAGTTTTTAAAAATCTAAAAATTGCTATTTTTTTAGCACAATTTTGATCTTTGAAACTCAGAACTTTTCAAGTTTTCTAGAAAATTAATCTAAAAAATCCAAATATTTTAGTTTTTCCTTCCAAATTTTCAGTTTCTCAAACTCAGAATTTTCAAAGTTTTTTTCTAGAAACGTTCTTTGACTGATTTCAAAATTTTGTGGAAATGTACCCTATTTCTTCCTATCTGCAGTTTCCCCAACACGCTGTCATATTCATCAAATCCATATCAACCCTTACCACTAAATAAAAGTTCTGGCTTTTACATTTTACATTTATACAAACTGTTTAGAAAGTGATGATGGTTTCTGTTTTTTTGTAACAAAAATTAAATCAGCAGCTGAGTAATATTTCCCACAAGATAGAGACGAAAGCAGAAAAACATTAATTTCCTCTTTGCCTTAGAAAGAAGGAGTAACTTTGTTGTGTTGTGCTCTTTGTGACCCCTGGTGGCCAGAAGCAGGTACTGCTTTGAGCTTCGTGCAGCGCCTGAATCAGACGCGGTTTCGTACCTGGTCCCTTCTTACAGGTGAACGGCAGGTGGAAGCTGCAGGGAACGTCGTTCCACTTTCCGTTCTCATTCCAGATCAAAACCACGCAGTCCTCTGCTGAGTTCAGGTGATTGTCTGGCTGGTCCAGCTTCCAGTTCTCATATTGCTAAGAAATAAAAATAAATAAATAAAAAATGCAGGGGACGAAATTTGGAAAGATATTCATCTTTGAGATTATGAAGCAAGTAATTTGGAATTAACAGAATAAGAGAATTTAAACCTGATTTTCCAATAGTTACGTATTTTTAAATATTTTTATATGCATCTTTTATGTTCAGTATGTTCATATATGTTCAGTTGATTCGTTTGCACTAATTGTTTTTTCTTTTTGTGGTGGTGGGGGGTCTTTGTGTTTTATTTTATATATTGTATAAATGTATATATTTTTAGGTCATTCTATTATGTGGATTTTTCTTATTACTTTCTATTTAACCTTCTATTGTCACTTTGTAGCGATTTGCATGTTGTTTTGATCATTTCTTCTCTCTATGAACCATTTGCAGCCATTCTGAATTTTATTTTTGTTATTTTGTCCCGTTGGTAAAATAACAGTCAAAAATGACCAGGAATATTTTGGTTCATTTAGCCTGTGAGAGACATTTTACATAGGTTTTATTTTCATCATGTTTTTCATACGTTTATAAATGTCAGCGTTCCAAACTAAATATTGAATTAACAAGCTAAATATTTTGGTCACAAACAAATTTAAGTTCAATATTTAGCTTGGAAATTTCATATTTTGTTAGGAATCTAAATATTTACTTTCTTTGCACATTAAAAGCGGACATATCTGCCTTTATAGAGCTTGTTCTGCCTTGTGGATTAGTTATGCAATTCTGTCAGGTAAATTTGAATTATTTGAGTTATTTATTTCCACGTTTATAAAATTAAAGTAGTTTGTTCCTAACATGAATCGTGTGAAAAGCTAAATTAAGTGTGATGCCTGTGTTCACCAGTGGAGAGCCGTCCGTCCACTGGAAATCGTTCTGCACCGTTTTGTCGTTCAGGCCGATCCACTGGTACTCCTGCGCATTAGCTGTGAAAAACAAACACACTCGGATCATTTTCATTCCCTCTCACATCGCCAAACAGATTCCAGATAAGTCGCTCACCGCTGACAAACTGCTGCTCCTCTGGTGTGATGATGCTGACCAGGTGAGCGTTCAGGTGTCGACAGCGTTGCTCCGCCTCCAGCCACTCCGCCCTGTCAGAGACGTGCAGGTAGCAGTTTCCCTGAAACTTCGTCCAGCCGTCTTCACATCGCTGCTCCTCTGCAGCCGCGAAACACAGGAAACCATGAAGCAACTCGCAGGACTTGAAACCTTCGTTTGTCTTTTGCAACTTTAAGCAAGAGGCTTTAAATGTTTTGATGGTAGCAAATTATTTCACATTTGTGTGAAAATATGTTCTTGTATAGTAAAATGCAAAAACCTCTTCTAAATAATTTATTGTTCTTGTTAATAAAAATTTTAAATAACCTGTTGCGACATCTGAATTACTTTCTTTCTGTAATTTGATTAAAAAAAAAAAAAAAAAGATCAGTCAAACTATTTTTGCATTTAATATCTTAAAATGTTAAACTGTGTGGACACTATTGGTTTTATTTCCATACAACACACATTTACCTGAGAAATTAGTAATTAATTTATAGTAGTCCTACAAACCTACAAATCATGACAAGCCTTTAGACAAACGTCCAGCTAACTGAGGAGTTCTGACGCCAAAACCGAAACACAAATGTCAAACTTTATTCAACTGAAAGTTTACCAAACAGCCACGTAAATTTCTGAATTTATCTGCAAAAATTATCTCAGGGGAAGATAAATGTGCTAATTTTGTATTCTCAGCAAAAGCGCTAAACAAGAAATTAGTGCCACTATTAATGCATTGTCAGATGACCAGACGTTTGCCTGGACACCGTATCCTACTACCAGGTAACATACTGAATGCAAAACACTCACCTTTACATAAAAACAGATGTGTTCAAAGTTATCAGTTTTTGTACTTTTACTGGAAGTGAAGTGAAATCACAAAGATAAAGATAAAGACGACTCTGGGAACCGCACCACGCAGTTTCCCAGGTTTACCCTCCTGTAGTTGTTTTGACTGGCCATTGTTAGTATTTATTAGCTGAAGCCGATCGTACCGATCTCACAGCGCTCCCCTCCGTAGCTGGGCAGGCATAAGCATTTGAAAGAGTCTGCACTCTCCACACAGGTGGCTCCGTTGGTACAAGGGTTGGGATGGCACACTTCTGCCTCTGGAAAACACGGTGGCCAGTTGACACTACGGTTTAAGTGGGGGTTGAGGGCGAAGATGCAGCAACAGGGTGAGATAATTGGCGATGTGATAAACGACTACCACACCTTCAATAAAGACTGTGAAACACTGTAGATGCTGCAACTTCAGATCCAAAGTCTTGCAAATTCCAGTACTTTAATATTTTTCTCCAAATTAAAGAGGTTGAAATTTGAATATTTATGTTTGAATCTGTTCTTAGCTGCAACAGATTAGTTGTCAAGTCCAGTTGGACGAAAGAAGTTAAAAGAATGCTAACATGAATTTAAAGCGACAGAGCGAAAGCAGGGTAGGCAGGCAGAGCAGACCAAAAAACAACATAGATGTACGTGCCATATTTTACATGGAGGGGGAGCATCACCAGAGCTGATGCATGTTTGACAAACACTCTGCATAAAAACAACACATGAAAACGCAAATTTGATGCAAATCACACAACGATGAGGTTGGTGGAGAGGCGCAGTGACAGTCCCTTACAGTCAAGCATGCACAAACAATACAAAACATGCAAACAACAAACATACACATTCATTTATGAATAAAGCCACCAAAACGACAGAAAACTGAGAAGAGGAGAATTAATGTAAAGCTTACCAAAGCAGAAAGCAACCCCTTCCTCCACTGTGCATGAAGCATTGACACAAGGATTTGGTTCACATGGGTTGGAAGCTTCAAAGACAGAAAAGATCAGTCAAGAGTTGATTTTTGATTAGACGTGAAACCATATGTTAATTCTCAATCATGCAGGACATTAAAATGAAGGACATTGAACTTCTCTTGTTATATTAAAGACACATTGTCATCAAAGGCATCTGAAGGAGTTTGTTACTCATCCAAGGGACTTGAAATTGTGTCATCACTCATCGCTTGAGAGTTCTTTTATCTTGAAGACATTTCATCTTCAAAGTAACAAAATGCCTTCATTTAACTCTTAAGACTAGCCAACCATTTTGTCTCTTCCCACTTGGAGGTAGTTTGTTTTAATCAATCTAAACACCCAGGGTGCTAGAACACCCTTAAACCGGTCTCATGTCACCGCATAAGCAGATAATATAATATATGCATGTTTAAAAAAAAAATCATAATTTGTCAAACTGAACCATCTCTGTGGTGGACATGAAATGATTGTACAAACGGATGAAAAAACAGCTGTTCAAAAAGGCAAAATGACAAAGATGAAGAGAGAAGCAGAAGAGAAAAGGTTAACCTACCTTCTAGGACAGCTGGTGTTTGTACAAAAGCTGGTTTGACTTCTGCAGGAGGAGCTGCTAATCCTGCAGGGACAACTGCTGGACCTGGAGAAACATAAACTCTGGAGTTGTGTGTCAGTTCAGTTCCATGAATATCTTCCTCTGTTCTTATGATGGGTTCTGTTAGTGCTGGGTCAACTGATGGAGCGGGTAGGACCACCACCAGTGGATCAGAAGAATCTCCAGAAGAAGAAACCCCTGACAGGAAGGTGTTGTCCTCAGATAAGTCCTTGTTTCCATCACCGGAGTAGAAACCATTGCTGCCACTTGCTTCTCCACTGAACTCCACTGAGTTTTCTCCCAGCTCCAGAGGCACCTTATCATCTCCAAGTATTTCTGTCATTAGACCCTGAGTGAAAAATATAGCACTGCCCTCTTCCTCGCCTTTGGTTATTGATGTTTCAGATTTAGAGAAACCATATCCAGAAACTCCAGCTCTAGAATCAGAACTGAAACTTGAGATTCTAAATCCAGATATCTGCCCCCCACTTTCTGGTCCAGAGCTGTAGAATAAACCCCCAGTGGCCTCCTCGTGTTCTCCAGAATGTGACCCAATAAGTTTAGTGAAGCCTGAACCCAGAAATGTCGCACCAGTAAGAGACTCGGAGTCACTTCCAGAGGTTGACCCACTGAGAATCCCAGATCCATAAAAGTTTCCAGAACCACTGAAATCTAATGGACCTCCATCAAGGTTGTACTCCTTCTTTGCATCAATTAGTTTGTCATCTATTATTAAGATCGGAGCATCTCCACTTCCAGAAATGTCTCCAGATCGTCCACTTCCAGATGAAGATCCAGATAGAAAACCAATAAAACCTGACAACTCCTGGTCCAAGATATGATCCATGCCAGTGAGATGTCCAGCATCTTTTTCAATAAAGTCAAGTCCAGATCCAGACCCGGACATATCTCCACTTCCACTGAGTTCCCCAGAATCAGCTGCAGACAAAGGGAATATAAGAACATCTGTGCTTCCTTCTCCAGCCTCTTGAGGTTCTCCTGACGTTGAGCTCTCTACTGGTGCAATCCAGGGTCCAGAGAAAACAACTCTGAGTCCTGACCCCGAACCAGATGCACTGGCCAAACCGGATCCACCACTGGTCACCACAGTCTCTGTATACACATCTTGGTCTCCAAAGGTGATTTTGCCTCCAGAACCAGACTGATATCCAGAGGTAACCCGGTCTCCAGAACCAGACTGATCTCCAGAACCAGACTGATCTCCAGAGGTAACCCGGTCTCCAGAACCAGACTGATCTCCAGAGCTAACCCGGTCTCCAGAACCAGACAGATCTCCAGAACCAGACTGATCTCCAGAGGTAACCTGGTCTCCAGAACCAGACTGATCTCCAGAGGTAACCCGGTCTCCAGAACCAGACTGATCTCCAGAACCAGACTGATCTCCAGAGGTAACCCGGTCTCCAGAACCAGACAGATCTCCAGAACCAGACTGATCTCCAGAGGTAACCTGGTCTCCAGAACCAGACTGATCTCCAGAGGTAACCCGGTCTCCAGAACCAGACTGATCTCCAGAACCAGACAGATCTCCAGAGGTAACCTGGTCTCCAGAACCAGACTGATCTCCAGAGGTAACCTGGTCTCCAGAACCAGACTGATCTCCAGAACCAGACAGATCTCCAGAGGTAACCTGGTCTCCAGAACCAGACTGATCTCCAGAGGTAACCTGGTCTCCAGAGTTAAATTGTACTCCAGAGTAATCTCCTGCAGAGCCTGAATCAAAGTCTGCTGAACCAGAGCCAGAACTTGAAATCTCCACAGAGATGGGAGGAACGATGAAGAAACCATCTAAAAAAAGATGTGAAGCAAACATGTTAACATTCATGGGTCAAACTCCCAAAATCTACCTATTATTTGAACTTACCAGGCCTTAATGAGTCAGTATCCAATGTCTGGTTAGGTAGAGCCTTCTGGATGTCTGTGATGTTCAGTTCAGTTTCATTTGATTCAGACAGAAAGCCAACTGCAATGATAAATCAGTAAAAGAAAATAATGAATATCCCACTTTAATAAATATTGAGCCAAAACATGTCGATGTCTACCTCTTATACAGTATGCATCAAATCTGGCATCAGGTTCAGGGTAGTGTGTTTGGTTTGGAGGAGAGTACAAAGTGTGCACCCCTGATTTCTCTCCTCCACACCCAGGACGGGGGCTGTTGATGGGGTAGCGAACGCTGCGGTCCAGTAGCCAGCCTGCTCGGCACTTGTCCAAGCCCAGTTTCCAGGCGGCATAGAGCTCTCCAGTGGAGGCCAGAACCGCACTGTGGTTTTCACAGGCAGAAGCAGCCTCGTCGTAGGTGAAACCCTCAGCAGATCCCACATGGAAAACCTCTCCTGTGCAGTGAAAACCTTCGGTTATACAACCTACTTGGAATTAGAAATTACCAGGTAAGACTGACGTTAGTCACCTTTGATCTCCTTGGTGTAGCAGTAAACATCGTATCTCTCCTCTGCTGGTCTGAGGCCATACGTCCGAACTCCAGGTTGATCTCCAAGATCTCCAGCACATTTTTCTCGAGGAAACACAATAGGATACCTATACAGAAACAACTTACAGTTTAGAAAGTATTTGCTTCTAGAGATTCAAAAATCAATTTTTGTGATTTACCTCACAGTCTGGTCCAGAAGCCAACCTGCATCACATTGATGATATCCATCCTCGTACGCTTGCTGCAGCTGCTGTGGTGTAGCCATGGAGCCTCTGACACCCTGGCAGGCCAACTGAGCCTCAACGAATGTGAGAGCATAACGGCCAGAGGGTGAGCGGTAATGGAAGACCACACCTACAGTTTAAAGGAAGAAGAAGCTTGAGCCACCAGTTTCCTCACTACATCTCTAACATATCTCCCAGGCAGCCTGACCTTAGTAATATTTCAAACCATTGGTCTTCTTGACCAAGGGTGAGCAATGCTAAATAAAACGCTACTGGCACAAACTCCAAAGCTTAAATGCTGTACCAACACAGTATTTAGTGGGAGCTAATGTTAAGGCACTAAATTCAATCAGGTTAATATCCAACATGTAGCTACTATAACACAGTGTATCATCATCATAAGGGTCACATTAGTTGTGGGACATCTATCCTATGACTACATTTCAGAAAGTGATTCTTTGGAACTGAAGTTTCATTCACGGTTTCAGCTTTGTAATTGTTAAGTATTGCTATCTCTGGTTCTGAGTTTGATAAATTGATAACATCAGTAGATTTTACACTCTTGACTGTAGAACTACAAGCTGTAGTTCAAACTCCCACTGTCCTTGTCTCTCTTGTTGTGTCCTTGGGCAAGATACTTATCTGCTGATGATCGCAAGAGGTCGTGGTGGTGCAGGTGCTTGGCACTGTCACTTCTGTCAGATTGCCCCAGGGCAGCTGTGGCTACAATGTAGCTCACCGCCATCAGCATGTGAATGGGTGAATGAGTGAATGCATGACTGTGGGGTCCTCTCGACTTGACAAAATGCTATACAAGTAAAGACAATCTACCATTTGCATGTTTTACAATGCTCTTTGATATTGTATTTATGTTTATATCTTGTTCTTTACAGTTTTGTTTTGTTCCTATATGTTTCTTGTTTAGCGGTAAATGCGCTAAACATTTTTAAAGTTAGCTAAAGCACTAAACTAAATATTAGCTTTGTTATTAGTGGCTTAGCGGAAGTGAGCCAACCACTGCTTATAGTTTCTGAACTGGTTTCTGACTTATCACTCAGTTTGTTTTCTTATGCTATTGCAGCAGATATTAAACCCTTTAGAAAGAATGTTAATCATTCTGGGACCACTTTAAAGAAATGTAGGAAAGTCTAGGTGCTGGGAAGGAAAGAGCTAGTCTGGATGGTGGCTTTTCAGCTGCAGTTATTATCCAAGAGTCAACCGTTTGATTGCTGACCTGCTGGAGAGATGACAGAGGTTTTGCTGGGCTCCCTTTCTACAGCCGGCTGGTTGGTGACGGCCTCAATAAGGTCAAAGGTGAAATCTGTGAAGTTTGTTGGCTGAGGAAGTGGCAGCTTGTTGGGGTTCCCGCTGTTGGTGAAGCTCAGATCAAATGGCTGCTGGGTCTCCACCTCTCCAACTGCTTCGCTCTCTGTGGTCGTCTTGCTGAAGAACACCTCTGGACTCTTCGTCACTGTGGTAACAGTCACAACACCACTCCCCTCGTCTGTGCCTGAACCCTCATCATCAGGGGAATCTGAAGATAACAGGGGGAAACAAAAAGTTGCCAAACAGGAATGAATCAGGTAAGATCTCAGAACAATCTCAATAAAAATTCCACTAAACACATTGACTGAAAGTTATAAAGCATTTAAAAGCAACCAAACAGCTCCTGCTGCACAAAACAGTAAGTCTTAATATAGTTATCTATTACCCAAATATCTGTCAGCTTCAGTAGAGGCCAAGGATTACTGGCAATAATCCCAGAGGCATGTTGTTGTTACACTACACCAGATGGATGCCAGAGCTCTGTCTGGGTCCATACCACTTCCAGTGCCTGTCTACTTTAAAATTAGAGCAGCTGAGCTCATATAGTTTTGAATTTGTGTCATTGTGTTGGGTTAAAGACACAATCTTCACCACTGCAAACACAGTTCTGATAACTGGTGCTTGTTTTACCCATGTTTGGTAAATCAGCCGGTTTCCATTCCAGGCAGTGATGCATGTGAAACCAAATAGGTTATTTTAACCTTTGCTTCCTGACTATATCTCTGTGAGAAACCGTTGCTCTGAAATGGAAATATTAATCAACGTAAATCTAAGCGATGATCTAACCAAATGTGCATAAACAAAAAGTGTAACAGTGAAGGGAGTTTGGGAACTAAGTCTTTGTGTATGACTTCATCAGTTTCTCACCAATGTGGAGTAATTGTCTTCTTTACAGCATTGATTTAGTTTAATGAAGTTTACAGATACTCATTTCTGCAAAGTCTGGTTGATAGTTGATGTCTGCACATTGACTAGTCTATTGCAACAACTTAATTGTATTGAAGATTTGAGGCCGTGTTTGGACTCATGCTCTTGTTGAGGCTCCAGTCTGTACCAAGTTTTGGCAATAACTGTACCAACCTATCATTGGCTGATAGACCAATGGACTCACATTTAACTCGACTAGTACATGATCAAGTCAGTGACTGAAGGAGAAATCCACTAGCAATGCTACTTCAGTTTTAGCTGTCGCCAGGATTTTATAGATATAACTTTGCAAACCTAATGCACTCTCTCCTTTTAATTTTTAGAATCCTTTCCAAGCGACTGGATCCAAAATGTCTCAGGCACAATTTCACCAACTCCCAAAGTGCATGGATTTGGTGAAAGGATTGGTGAAGTGAAGGCTCCAGCAAAACTCAAATGACTAGAAAACAACTTAATCAACAAACCAGTACGACATTTCCTAAGAGATTAGAAAGACTATGGGAAGTCTTTTCTGGGAAGTCTATGGGACCAGAGATTTGTATATCTCTGGTCGAAAGGCAGTCATAATTCAGCCACCAAAACTTCCACTACTACTGATGCACACCCAGTACAACAGAAACATTGGTTTAAAGACACAAGTCCAAGGCAAACATTCATTGAACCACTCCAATATAGAAAAAGACACAACGTAAGTTTCAACTACCAAAGATGAAGTTTACCAGTTGAAACATGTTAGTCTGCAAATAAAGTTGTTTCCTAGTCCTTCTAGTGCCAATGGGGTCTTCATTTCACCGTCCCTTCCAAACAAGCCATAATTAACCCAACATTCAACCTGGAGAATGTTGGGAGGCGGTTGTTGGGGATTTGTAATTTATCTTAGCATAAATTAGCCAGACGTTGGAGCAAATCTGTTGGTACATTCACTTGAAGGAAGATTGGTAGCTGCCTTCAATGTTTTCTGTTTGTTAATCTTTCTAATCTTAAACAGAGGGACATCTAACACTCAAGAAACAGCCATAAGCTCTTACTAGATAGATGGACACTAGCAGTTGCTTCTCTAAGGTCTCTAAAGTCATTGCTCCGGACCAGCAATGTCTTTAACCTACTGCTTTATAGGCATGATATTCAACTGTATCTGATTAGCATTGTCTGGATACGGTTTTCCATCTTATGAAAACAGAAAGAGCATTCTGTTTTCACAAGGAATGCTTTTTTCAAGCATTCCTTGCATATCCAAATTTGTGAAATTTTGATATGTTTTGTTACAGAAATGACAATGAAAGCCTGCGTTGTGTTTTTGTGCACATGAAGGTATCCCTATATAATAAGCATTGCTGTGTTCTGACCTCTTTGTATAAGAAGTAATATTCCAAAGTAACAATGATTTCAACAGATCCATCTTGTAAGAGTCTTGGTATACCTGTGTAACAGAAGGCATCATAGCGAGAATCAGGAAGTGGGTATCCTGTTTGGTTTGTGTGGAGATAAACTGTTCGCACCCCCAGCAGACCCCCTCCGCATTGTGGCCGTCGAATATTGATGGGGTAGCGGACACTCCCATCTCCCAGCCAGCCGGCATTGCAGATGTCCATACCGCCCTGCCATGCAAGGTACAGCTGACCTGTGGTGGCTAGCCGAGCTCCTTCGTAGGAGCACGCCAGCACAGCCTCAGAGAAGGTGAACTTCCCCGCAGAGGTGCTGTAAAAAACTCTGCCTGTTCCAGAAAAAGAAGTTTTGTTTGAGAAACTGTTGGGGAAAAAAAGCCATTAAACTACATGGACCAAGACTATGTACCTGGCATCCTATCTGCAAAGCAGTAAACATCATATGTCTCATTGAGATCTCTCAGGCCATACGTCCTGACCCCAGGGAGTTCCTCTTTGTCGCCATAGCAGTTCATGCGAGGCTCGTGGATTGGGTACCTGTAGTTGGACAAAAAAAATGATTTCATAGCTGTTGCTCAACATTTCAACAGTTATATCTTCAAATGTCCCAAATTAGTTCACGTTTTTGCAGACGACTGTGTCTGTTGAATCTGGCAAATGTGATAAAACACAAACAAAATGTGTCACAACTAGCAACAGTTGCTAGTTGCTTGACTAACTCACCGCACTGTTTGATCAGACAACCAGCCAGCGTCGCACTGGTGGAAACCATCTTTGAATGCTGCTTGAAGTTGCTCTGGAGAAGCAATGACTGCACTGTTCTGTGCACATGATGCCTTCGCTTTCTCAAAAGTCAAAGTGTAGCGACCCATAAAGGGCCGGTAGTGGAACACGATACCTAAAACGGTCAAGGCAGGGTAAATATTTAATGTACAGCATCATTCATACAAGGATACTCTAAATGCATTAACACTAAAAACAATGGAAGCTTTTTGTTCTAATTTGAAGGAGTCAACAGTTTCTGCTTATCAGGTGTTGTCAGAATTGGCTACAGAGATGAGGAATATAGAAACTAAAAGCTGCCTCCATTTGTTTAGTTCTGGCCCTGGGAACCCAGAGTAAGCTGTTCTTTGAGAAGCATGTCTGTTAAATTAAATAAAAATAAAAAAACCTCAGGTGTACTCAGTCCAGGACCAACACACAAACAGGAGGCCAGTGAAGGGATTTATTGTTGCTATATACTTATTCTTTAAGGTGAGTTATGACTGACTTGATTAAATCTGAATACCTTGAACAAGCACATGCACAATGTCATAGGCATCCTCAATGCCAATCTGAACTTCACAGCGATACCCTCCTGTGTCACTGGAACGTAGCTCCGATATTTTGATGCTGGCATCTGTTGGAGTCTGGGGGTAGCTCTGCAGCTGAACTCTGTCCAGATAACTTTCGCTGATGCGGACCTGTCTCTCCAAAGCCACAAGGATGGTAGTCGTCTTTTCCTTTGTGACGTAGCTCCATTTGATACGGTGGGAAAGGGAAGCGACGGGGGGAGAACCAGAATCTTCAACAGAGTGATCCTACAAATGGACAAATAGGGGTTTACTTGATATGAAAAAGAAAATCCAAGATTGGGGTGCCACAGTGGCGCAGGGGCAGAGTGTGCAGCCCAATGTGGCCATTACAGGTTCAAGTCCTGGCCCAATGACCTCTTGGGCTACTTTCCTGGCTGACCACTGTCCAAGAGCCAGTACAACTTTTTAAAAAGAAGTACAATCAAAGTCTGTACTAATTCTTCATCCAGTGTCTTCTTCTTATCTATGATCAAGTTAAAGTGGCAGATTCTCAAAGAAAACTAAGATATCCAATTTATTCAGTGATAGTTATTCTGGGGGATCCCAGTCCTCAATTACCTTTAAACTCTACTCTGGTGACTGGGGATCCCAGTCAATCTGGGGGTCCTCCAGAATGACCAGACAGGATGCATAGTTCCTCTGGCACATTCTAGTTCTGAACTGTAACCAACCATCCTCCAGTGCAAAGAGAGAAGAGCCAAGTCAAACAAGATGGCTGCAGATGTTAACTCAACATATGAAAGCATGGCTAACACGCTCTGAACAGCTTCGTTCACTTCCTCCACTGTCATTGCTGAAACTACAGGTATGATTCTAAAACAGCGCAGAAAATCGACAGCATATTTCAAAACTCAGAGATGAAGTCGCGTATGAAGGCAATAGCCACGCTAACATGCACTAAATAGTCTTTAAAGCAGATTAAAATCCAGAAACGAAAAAGATTGAAATGTGACCTGAAAGTAGCACGGCAGTAGCAGAGTTTCTCCCAGCAGAGGGCGCTGTACGCCCTCCAGAGGAATGCTCACAGTCAGAATATCCTCTGGATCTGTCCCAGAATCACAAAGAAGAGACAGAAAAATTCACATGAAATGTCTTAAATGTGAAAATAAACATGAAAGTTAAAAACACAGAAATACAAAAATATATTTCTTACCCATGAAAGAGCTCTGCTCATAAAGATAGTCAAATGTTGCAGAGGAGATACTTAAACATAAAGACAGGAGCACGGTCCACTTTAACATATTTTACCTTAAAATGGAGGAAAGAAAAGAATATCTTATTACAAATTAACATTAACATTAATATTGCATATAAAATCAGTTGCATAGAGATGGAAAATTAATAAATAAAAATAGACCCGAAGTTTAGACATCTTTTGAACAAAAATATAAAGTAAAGTGGAAATTTTGGTGTTTTAAGGATGAAAATGACAATAATTCATGTCACTAACAAAGAATAAATATTTTTCTAAATCAGTTTCTTTCAGTAAACAACTTATAAAACTTTAGCAAACGCTTTCTGTCTGGTGACTTTTTGGTTAAAACATGTTTGTTTTTCTTTCAGTGGGAAGAGAATCCAGAAATTTTACTCAAATAAGAGTAAAAGATACTTCATAATAAAATTACTGAAGTAAAAAATTACAGTGTAGTAAAAATCCTCATAAAAGTAAAAGTTTTTCAAAAAATTACTCCAGTAATTGTTACTCTGAATTTCACTTAGTTTTCTTCTGTGAGATTAACATTTTCTGCCTCTGTACATGACTTCAGTTGTCCAGATTATTTAAATGTAACTTGTTTTTGTATCGGCAGTGACGTCGGGCTGAAAACGCCTCCTTTGGACCGGGCGTGGCGCCTGGACTCGGTGTCAGTTCGTTAGCAGCCGACTCCACACTGCGCTCATTCAAACTGCCGCCATGATGCTTCAGTTGAGGCGCCGACGTGAAGAATGCTTTATTAACCGTAGTGACGACACCAGGCCTCTGCAAACAGCAGCGTGTATGTTCCACATTTCCCCCGGAACGTTCCCATCACGTCCCAACACTGCCCACATTCAGGCGGCAGGACAGGAAAACGTGACGCACGGAGGAGGCAGACTTTGATCCTTTTTAAGTGACACTTTTTTCCTGTTGAGAGCAGGATTTGGGACGAGGCGTTTCATTTATGTCACATTAGTTATGCTCCAGCGCTTTCCAAACATTAAAGTCTGTTTGTTTAAATGCTGGAACTATGGAATTAAAACACTGAAAATGACTAAAACATGCCACTTCTTCTATTATTCACCTTTTTTAAAAAATAATTTTTAACATGCAAAAAAAAAATGTACATGTGTGAGAATACAAAAAAACAAATGTTGGTTGTAAATGTTTTAACATTAAATAAGCTGTACACTGGGTTGGTTAATATATATAGAAAGAAAAAAACAAAGAAGAGAAATTTTCCAGAAAAATTTTTCTAGAAATTTCTGACTTTGAAAAGTCAAAGATTTTTCAAAGTCAGAAAGTCAAAGATTTTTGACTTTTCAAAAAAGTCACAAATCTTTGAAAAGTCAAAGATTTTTGACTTTTCAAACTCAGAATATTTCCAAAAGCTAAAGTAAAAATGTCCAAATAGAGATTTTTTAGTGTAACCTAAAAATTTCTGAGCTTTTTGGCAGACATTTGTTTTTTACTCTATTTATAGTGACCTCATGTAGAATTTACAATTTTACTTTTAAAAGGTTTGTTTCTGCAACTTTTACAATAAACTTTTCTCTCTTTTTAATTTCTCATACAGATAAATTAATAACTTTTTTCTATCGTATGTACGATGAGTCAATAATTTATAATAGTGTATTAAGTCCATTGATAGAAAAAAAAGGACAAAAATTTTTTTTTTGCAAAGAAAATTTTAATTTTGGTAAAAGAAATGATTTTAGACTAAACTCAGATATTCTCTGAAAACATCAAAGACATTTTTGAGTTTCAAAAGTTAAAAAAAATTGCTAGGAAAAAAACTCGAAAAGTTTTAGATGAATCTCAGACATTTTATAGAAAAAACTAGTAAATTTATGACTTTGAAAAGTTGAAGATTTTTTACTTTTTAAACTCATAAAATTTCCAAAAGTCAAAATAGAACTTTCCAAGTTTTTTTGTTGAAAATTTCTATAGATTTTGGCAAAAATGTACTCTTCCTTTTAACTATTTTTAAGCCTCTGATACAAATCTGCTCGTTATTTACGACTTTAATTTTAAAAAATTGTTTCTGCAACATTTACTTCTTTTTATTCTCACACATAAAAATAAATGACTTTTTAATTTTCCATGTTAAAGACAAGCTAAGAATTGGTGAATATTAGAGGAAGTGGAGAATTTAAGTCATTTTTAATGTATTTTTTTTTATAGTTTCAGTCCCACAGGAAGTGACACTTGGACAGATTTCCTTCCAGACTTTATTTATTTATGGGGATTTTGGAATGTTTCTTTTTTTTCTTTTACATTATTGCCTCTATTGCAGCTCCTGACTTTAACCCAAAGGAATCAATGCAGTACAAAATGAGACCAAGATAAGTGACTTTTACACTTTTTTCCTGCCATCATGTAACATTTATCGTGTGCAAACCAAAACAAGATTTGAAAGAATAAAAAGATATTTGAGGTGCATTTGGGTAAACTTGTCTTATTTTATTCATTCTGACTTTTTATTTTTCAGTTAAACAACACAAATATATTTTTCTTTGGAGTTGAGAAATTATTTAGTTATTTATTTTGGTCTAATTTTGCTCTGATGATTACGTTTTTATGTCCGGTTTGTTTGCAGTAACAAACATTGGTCTAACAATGATTTGTGCCTAAATGTTTTTTTATGTCAAACGTTAGACACTGAAAAAGTTGGAAACTGAACAGAAAATGGGTGAAAAAAGCTGCAAAAGTCCACAGAAAGACTTTTGACCAGAAGCACAAAATGTTATAAATAATGATAATTATATTAAAGTATGGATTATAACCATTGCAGACTACAAACTATTTTTTTATTTCCAAACATAATGTTATTACTCCTACCTTTTTCATGTCTGTGCAGCAGTTTGGTGTAACTCTTGCTTAAAGACATATTTCATCCCAATGAATCCAGTGAAAAAAGTTTTGGCTTACCTGTTCAAAGATCTCCTGAAGTCAAAAGTTTTGTCTCTGATGTGTTTTTGCTCGGCCGGTCCGTTGGTCGTTGGTTCTGAGTTTAAACAAGAGAACCGGCAGCAGCAGCAGCAGCTCTGGATGTTTGGCTGAACACAGAGGAAAAAGTCCTGGACCGGTCCAGCTCTCAAACCTCAGAGAGGAGAAACCACGAAGCTGCTCAAGCTGAGGCACTGAAATCAACTTTCACAATAAAAGCTCACAACCACTGAAATTATTCTAATAACAATGACAAATAATGAAAATTATAATAAAGGTTGAAGACATACATTAAGAAATAAGTTATTGCACATTTTCCCATTGAAATAAATTATACAAGCAATAAAAATTTGTGTATTTTATTTTGAAAGTGTCTCTAATTTCAATAACAACAACAACAATAATAATGAAATAACAATAATAAAATATCATTATCACTATAATGAAAACACAGTAAAAATTATTAGATTTTATCTCAAAACTGTTTCTGCTAAAGAAGCTAAAAAAGAGCATAAATAATAAGATTAATAATAAAGGTTAAAAACAATTAAATTCATACAAAAATACTAATGAAATATAGTTAAAAAAGTAAACAATAAAATGGTTGTTTTTAAAGTATAATATAATAATAATAATAATAATAATAATAATAATAATAATAATAATAATAATAATAATAATAATAATAATAAAAAGTAAAATCAAAATGAATTTTGAACTGAATCATTAATCACATCATCACTTTTAGGGTTTTTATTTTCATGGTTTCCTCCGTTGTTTGATTTTTGTTAAAGTTATTCTTTATTTTTATCTGTAATGTTATTTAGCATCTTATTTTCACTCCTTTGCTGGCAGCTGCATCTGGGTCATTTCATGACTGTTCACCACAGCACAACAGAGAAAACAGATTATCTTTGGATGTGTTGGAAAACCATGTTGTTTTATTTTGAAAGGGTTGGAGAATATTTTGCAGTGATGAGGTTTTGATGGGGAGATAGTTTGTTACATAATCATCTCTTTTCATTTCCAGCTGTTTCTTCTAATTTCCAGCTGCTGTTTATTGACACTAAACAGCAAAGTGACCGAATCAGATTCTTCAGTAATGATGGATGATGATTTGGCCAAAACCTTTTCAAATATTAGACTTTCATTCCTCTCCTTTTTAACTTTCTTTCTGTCTTCAAATAGAGAAAAAAGTTCCCAAAAGAGGACACAAAGCTGCTCTTTCAGTCCAGTTGCACTGAGCAGTGGCAGGACAGGAAATGGTAAATAAGGCGAGTTCATGGGCTTTAAAACTGCGTCGCCGCGGCAACAAATGAACCCTAATTACCCAAAGACTGAAGTTTGTTCAGTTTAAGTGTCATTAAGCGTAACCAGAGATTATTTTATCAGCAGGAACACACACTGGACTTCTGCTGTTTCTATAAAACGCTGCTTCAACCTTCATAACGTGTGAGGATGTATGGAGCTACATTAGGGCCATATATTTTGTTTAAAAGAAAAAAAGTTTGAAACAGAAAAAAAAGATTTGAAACTGAAAAAAAAGATTTCAGACTGCAAAACGTTTTGAAACTGAACAATTATTTTGAAACTGAAAAAGAAATTTTGAAACTGAAAAAAGTTTTAAACATTCAAAAATATCTTTCAGATTCAAGTTTTTTTCTCAGTTAAATTTTTTTTGTGAACAAACTTTATGGCCCTAATTTAGCTCCATACTCAGGAGTCAGGGGAATGATGCATTTTAAAGGCTGATCTGTGAATTTAAGCCCAACTGAGCGACCCTCTTGTGGAGTCTGTGTACAGTTAGATTATGTCTCCATCTGTTCAAAGTTGTTCAAAGTTTCCTCGCCGTATTTAGATTCCTCCACCCCTCTTTTTGGCGATATTTTGGAATAAGGTGTGTTCCCCAGCCACAGTGTTTACACTGGAGTCGAGGTCGGGTGAAATGACTGAACCGTTTGACAAACTCGAGGAATTTTCTGTCAACAAAGCCAAACTGTTTGAAAGGCCGAATTCAGAGAAACAGGAAGGTTAACGAGGGTTTGACTGCTTGTGTTTCAGCAGCTGAGGATCACTCTCACTGGCTTCATTAGCTGTATTTACAGACCCTTTGAAACTATTCATTACCATCATCACCTTTACTAAAGGCACAAGTACACTCAAATAAAAAAAATACAAGTAAAGAAGACAAAAACAGAGATTGAGATTTAAAGGTGACATATTATGCTTCGTTGAACAGGTTAGAATAATTCTATGGCAGATACAGAAGATATTCATTACTCATGTTTTA
Organism: Brachyrhaphis roseni; assembly: GCA_903066815.1. Lineage (NCBI taxonomy): Eukaryota > Metazoa > Chordata > Actinopteri > Cyprinodontiformes > Poeciliidae > Brachyrhaphis > Brachyrhaphis roseni. Next base: position 29,073 of record CAEFZY010040332.1, read on the forward strand.
CACGAAATCATTCTTCCAAGAAATTAGATTTTACTTGGATCCTTTCAAAATGATTTGTTTTAGGACCTCCTGTCACTTTAAATTCAAATAAGCTGCTTCTGGCGACGCCCCCCTCACTCTACGCATACCATCAAAGGTGAAAATGGCTGCGAACAGATCTGCAATTATACAATCACGCATCTTTGAAAAGCAGAATTGGAGCCTCCCGGAGAACTAACAAGAATGTAGCAAGTGATTTCTGAATGGCAAGTCGACTAAAAAAACACTTTTTAGTAGTTTTCCAGCAGCCATTGTACAGCACAAACAAAACACGCTGGAATTCCACTTGGGTTGCTAAGTAATGGGCTGGGGTTGCCAGGGAACGATGCTGTGCTCATACAACGTGACTAAACAATCAGCCTATCTCTGCCAGTTGGGACTTTTGTACCACATAAAAGTGCAAACTAATTACTTTGTAATGTGCGTCAAATGTATATTTTTTTTCAAAATGGCATTTTCTCAATGATATTAAATGATTGAGCAAACTACACAAATATAAATGCAAATGGTATTTGGTTCTTCAGGTTTGTGGTTTCAATGTGGCAAAACATGAAAATGTTCAAAAAGTGTGAATACATTTTTATATTCCATAAAGTTTTAAATTAAAACAGGGTTTAATATAAAGTGTTTTGAAAATAATGCAGTGTTTTTCATGAATATATACATTTAATTGTGGACGGCAGCATCATGCTGTAGGAATATTTCTGTCAGCAGGGGTGACAGTGGTACAACATGGTTATCTGAGCCAAAAGCAATAGAAACTGGAGATCAGCCGAGTCCATTCATCTGGCTCTACGTAAAGCAAAGGCCAGAACTGTTTTCAAAACAATAACTCCTGTCCTGCTCTGACCTGCAGCTGAAAGTCAATAACTTTAACAAAAAAAGAAAGCAGAAAACCTTCCTCTTCACTGCAGACAGTGCAGTTTGTCCTCTGAAGAGGTAAACTGCATGTTCTGTTGTTTTTATTTTCACAGTTATGGTATTTGTGTGAGCGGTCCCGCCCAGTACCTCCACCCCTCATGTTCAGCTTATTCACAGAAGAGCCTTGTAAACCAGAATGCCCCTTTCATAGCCCCAATAACAGCCTCCTGCAGACACGCATCATCATGACAAAGACTTCAGCTTTGGCACTTCATGCAGCAACAGCAGATCGTCCTGCTGTATGGAGACAAGATTGCACCGCATATCTGGATTTTAGGATCAGTAACTGCAAAAATAAAAAAATAAAAAACTACTGTCACTACTGTGATGACTGTAGTCATTACTACTACCCAGTATTTTTGGTCAATAGTATCTAGGGCACTTTTACACGTGAAATAAGACAAAACTAAATTATAAGAAACTCTTCAGGAAGAGATAGGAGCTTGATTTAAGTCAATAATTCATTAACACTGATGAAAATAGGGAAAAAAAAAAAGTTTTAGTTCCAGTGGTAGAAATGTTATAAATGAAATAATCTGCAAGTAGAACTAATAATTTATCATCAATATTAAGTGATTCTTTACTTAAACAAGGTCATATTTGTTGCTTAAACATTACTTTTAAGTTAGTTTTGTCTTATATCAAGTGTGATACGATATTTAGAAACTTGACAAAAATACTTGGTGAAATTTGATATTTTTTCAATGAAACTGAACTTTTTATGCAATAACAAAAGTTATTCTATCTGTTATTTTAGTTCTTAACGTTAAATAATTATTTGTCCTATTTTAGCTGCTATATGTGCATGTTTTCATTGAAAAGAATGTGTAGTCCTCATTTTCACCTATAGGCGGTGCCGACGTTCTTTCACCGGCCTTGGCCATTTTTATTGGTCCACGCTGGGTTTTAGCCACGCCTTCTCAAACAGAACGTCTTCCTAATTGGCTGCTTCAGACGTCAATCATCCATCTGTCAAATTGGCTTCATGCAAACTGTCAACAACAGCGAGTCGAGCGTTCCAAAGCAGCAGCAGCAGTAGCAGCAAAATACCTTTTTATGGCACCGTAAGTTTAATATTTTACCTCCTGTTGCTGATGAATGGTAATAAATGGGAAGTGATAAGTGTTGATATCCGTGGTATTATGTAGTGTCAGTGTTAAATTCTGACGTAAGGGCAGCAGAAGACTTGTTTACGTTGCCAAATTAGCGGCTAGTCGAATGCTAACGCAAGCTAACAGCAGCTAAAATATGTCGTCAACATTAACGTTAGCTCAGGACAGCTGCTTCCAAAATGAGAAGCAATGAAGGTGGCATTTAAATTCACAATAACGGTTTTAAATCATGTTTTAATTTTCTTTTATTTACAACAGCGTAAACTTGCGTTCAGATGTTCGTTGGGTAAATTAATGTGTTTCTGTAATAATAATATCGACTGCATTGTATTAACGTTCCCGTGCTAAAAACTGTACTTTTATATTTCCTTTAATCCGTCATCTTGACGTAATTTCTCACACAGGTAAAGGTGTCAGGCCCATTGAAGCGTTATGTAGAGCCCGATGAATGGCGCTTCCCCTTTAACTCATTGAAATTTCATTTTTTACGTGATTAAATTCCTTTTTAATTACTTTAACTCTCAAAACAGTCTATTATCAATTAACAGCTTATAATAAGTAACATACATTTGGTAGTTATTAACTAATTTGTATGAAGACTAAATGATTTATATTTCCATTTACTTAACTCCTACAAATATAATTATTTTTGTCCCATCTGTGCTATTTTCTTATAGAACAAATAACCGAGTCAATTTATTCCTCTAGTTATTGTCACCCACCAGTAATTCACTCATGTACACACATTTCATAGCTTCTTTCTTTCCATTTTGTGCTTATAAACCAATGTCATTTTCGTATTTTATAGAGACGAATCATAATTGGAAAGCATAAATATCAGACATAATTTACTTTAGAGCAATATTGCTGTGTGTCATGTCACACAGGATTTTTTAAATGCAGTGTTTGATAGGAGACATATTCAAACACTGCATGCAAATGCAGGTTGACAAGGAAATCACGTTTTAAAACAAAAACGATTGAAAAGAGCGATAGAAAACTGAGATGAGTTTGGATGAATTAAAACTGTTATCGCAATATTCAGTAATATTACCAAATGCTTGTTTTTCTTAAATGGTGCAGCTATGATTTATTTGTAAATTTTGACCAGAGTTTAATAATAATAAAAAAAACTCTGAGGACTTTCTTGCTGGCATTGGAGACACATAAACACATTAACTGTATAATAGACTATTGATAGATTATGGAAAATTACAACAGATATACTACACATCTTGTGGAATTCTGCTTCAAATTCAAATAACTTTGTGTTTATTAGGTTGTTAATTAATATTTTACAAATCAATATTCCCTTAATAGATGGTGATAAAAAAAAATTACTTTCCACCTGGTCAACTTGTTCGACTAGTTGCCAGTTGCACTGGTGCAACTACTTTATGTTCAGGTATAAAACTGAATGCAGTCAAGAAATCCAGGAGCCAAGGTCAGGTTAAATATCAGTGACTGAAGCCGGATCTTTAAATGCAAGGCAGCTATAAAGGTAATTATTGACTGATTTTAGATGGGTCAAGGAGCAACCACTGAAAAGTCACTTACATTTTTTTTCATACTAACTAAAAAATGCTGCTATTCCCATTATTTACAACTTTATTATGCATTTACGCTAATCAACCTGCAACTGACATACTCAAGTAATAATCAGTTCATTGCAAAATAAAGTAAATGTTTATTTTTACTGTTTACATATTTTACTTATCCAGAATATTTTGAATGTAGTTGATTTAAATTTAAAGAAAGATATCTGGACTCCATTTTTTTGTCTTAAAAGTTAGGACATGTTGGAGTATTTGAGGTGTAGTTTTGTTCATCCGGGGTAAAATAATTTTAGATTATGGATTATATCAGATTATTTAAAACTTTTTTATTTACAGTTGCTGAATGTGACAGGAAAGTCAATGCAAGGAAGTAAAAACGTGACCCAACGTTCATCAACATCATGGCAACCTAAATCACAATAAACACTGTTAACAGCTGTTCTTTATTTTAGGAAATGGTTTCTTTTTTTTTACAATTTCCATTAACAGTAGTTCAGATCCGGCCTCATTAAATGTGAGAGTTTATGAAACCAAACTAAAATGACCCAGAGAGACTTCCTGCTGGGTGAGAGCCACATTTTAATACAATAGACTCCTTAGGAAATTACTGTTCTATAATTAGCGGTTGTTAAATGCCCCCTGGCTCCTTTTCATAGCAAAAATAAAAGTTACGTAAAAAAAAACTTGACTGGCTATGTTTGACTGTGAAGTCATTAATAAATCCTTCAGGGTTGTCTGGTTTAAAAATAAATCAAAATCAGAGTGAAATGTATCTTCAAATTACATTCAGTTAGATCCGGACAATAAATCAATTACAATATGTATCGCAATAGACACATGATCAAAATGAACAGTTGATAGAATATTATATAAATTCACTAAATGTTGGTGGATTGACTAACTCGCTCACTCTTTGGTTGCCTAGCAACAACCTGCTGGGTAACAAGCAATCTCAAGTTCCCCCAACTTTGGTTGCCTAGCAACAACCTGCTGAGTAACTGGCTTAGCAGCAGTTTCAAGTTTCTCCACCGTGCCTCATAACTGCTTAAAAATAAAAATAATAATGGCGGGGACTGAAAACTGGATAAAACAGTAAAGCTCATGCCACGTATTTGGCAGTAAAATCCTAATTAATTAATTATCGATATCGACAATTACTGATATTGACTGATATGAAACACAGAATTTTCAGGCATTCAGATTCAAAAATCAATTAAAACATACTTTATTGACCGCAAAGGGAAAATAAATTAATCTTGTATTAATTCAAATTCTTAAGAGTTATTGCACATAGTGATGGCTGTTGGCAGGAAAGATCTCTTGTAGCGGTCTGTATTAATGGTCTAATGTCCAAAAGCTGTGAAATGGTGATTTACCTGCTTTAGACACATTAACATGGTCTGTGCGTGTGCATGCGTGCGTGTCAGTGTGTGTGTGGGTGTGTGTGTGTGTGTGTGTGAAAGAGAGAGGAATAGAGAGAGGCTGTGGTTTGTTGGATATATCTACCAGATTTCACCAGTTAAAATGTTATTCAACAGCAGTGTTTTTTTTTCTGTTAATAGAAATGGTTGATGATCTGCTTGAATGAACACTTCAATTTTCTTATTTTCTTGGTTTGAGGGATACAGCAGGTCTGCTTGTCGTGTTAAACTGCTTTTCAAGGCCAACAAATGCACACCTTTTACTCTAACTGGGAAAATGTTTGGTACAACGCAACATATTTTTATTTTTTAACCATGTTTTTTTGTTTCTCATATATCCATTGTTAAAGGGTTTTAAAGGAAACTTGTTCTTGTTGGCGAGAATAAACATTTCTACACCAAGAAAATAGAAAATATTTCATTCAAAAAGAAATTTTATTTTGGTAAATTGGGACTTTTTATTAACCTAAAACACTATATTTTACACCTCTTCATTGAAATATTGCATGTTTAGTGAGACATAAAGAAAATAATTTAATAATTTTTAATTGAAAAAACAAAACTACGACCCACAATGCAAAAAGTTTAGTTTAGGAGCCGAGGCTGCAAAGGCACCTTGTACTGTGTTTGTGTTTATGGCTTAACATGTAAGAACATCTGATCACCTTCAGAGGTCAAGACAAAAGTAACAGAGTAAAAAAGAAGGTGGAGTAAAAAGACGGTAACAAATGTTAGTAAAATAGCCTTAAATAAAAATTATAAGCAGTTCTAAGTTGCATTGTTAAATGTTGGACATTTTGTTCAACTGGAAATGAGACGTAATTGATATTAAATCGATGTGGTTTCAGATAAACAACAAAATTCTTCAAGGGGATCTTGGTCTTTTTTGGCAGCCATGTTTGTTTTCCTTATCTTTGACATCCCAGAAGGCTTGTTTTATTATCTCAGCTGTGTTGAGCTGCGTTCAGTAACAGTAATGTTCACTGCTGCAAAGCCAGTCTGCAGTCCTACGTTCCTGATGTGTGAGTGCTGTAACATGTCACAAAGCAATAATCAGGTCTGTCTGCTGACTTTCCTGTCTTTAAGCTGCTTATCATCAGGTAGTTAAAATCTGAAGACTCTGGGCTCGTTATTAGTCTTTCCTTTATGTTTACATGTCTACAGAACAGCAGCAGAATTATTATAACTCTAAACATCTCATTATGAGTCTGATATCTCTAGATTTGGACGTTTTTAATTTCATGTTGCCAATAACCAAAAAGGGCTGCAACTAATGATTTTTAGTTTTCTTTTTGTTTAATTAGGGCTGGACAATAAATCAGTAACAATATATATCGTGATAGACGTGATCAATATCAATAGATAATAAATCTGATAGAATACCCAATATTTATTATGTAGATACAATAGTTCTCATGTGATGTCACACTTCTGGAAACTTTGTAGGTGACATCCATCTTGGTAAGCATCCGAAACTAGCAATCATGACAGTTGCTATGACAACAATAAAAAACTTGCCACAAGCTTAGAAGTAGGTCTTGTTTTGCCAATATCTAATTTATAAACAATATAAGTACATTGCAGCTATTACTCAATTCTAACTTTTGAGTACTCTGCCTTTCTTTTTGTTGGTTGGGAAGCCATTGTTCATCTGTGCTTTGCACTGTGCTTGCCTACCAAGATGATGGGTTGTTACTTGCTGGGTAAAGAGCAGTTTCAAGTTCCCCTCAAACTTCAGTTACCTAGCAACAACCTCCTCAGTAACTGGCGTAGCAGCAGTTTCAGGTTTTTCCTCCGTGACTCATAACTGCTTAAGAGGAAAACAATAAACCTGTGCAGATGGAAATTATTGCGCTTGTTTTAATTTATCATATGATTGATTATGATGGTATTAGTTACCACCATAAAAGAAAAAAAAGATTATTGCGACTGGCTTAGTTACCACAATAAAAAAAACATGATGTATGATTGTATTTATAATGTTTTTCATTGTTTTTGGCATTAATGCAGGACTGCCCATCGTTTCTGCAAATGGAGGAAAGAACTACAGTCGTATAACTGGAGCTTGTTGCTGAATATTCGGCCAAACAAAATTACAATCAGCTGAACCAATACTAGAAAGTAAAAGACGGAGCAACGCTGCAGTTTCTTTCTTCCTTTAGTCCCGTCCTTTCTGTCTCGCCACCTTGACCTGCCTCTGCTGTGCAGTCCAAGCAGCGGGGTCCTCGTCCCTCGCCGCAGGCCTCGGGCCCTCCCATCAGCGGCCCACTCCGGCCGTTTGCTGGTGTCTGATGGCGCGGTGGGATGCTAAGGGCAGCCGTGGGAGACTGTGATGTCAGAGCCCAACAGCCCGGGCGAGAGCCAGCGTGGCGCTCCCAGATTCTTCGTGGGCTGCGAGGACGATGAGAGCGAGGTGCAGGAGGACAGCATGAGGACAGACATGGACCTGTACGAGGACGACGAAGACACGGTGAGCTTCTCGCTTCTGATTATTAGTGTTTCTTTATTTAAAATCACTACATTCAGTTAGCTTTATTTGTCCCAGAGGGGCAATTTCAAGGTACATACTCAAAACAGAATTCATAAAATTCACACATGTTAATAAACATATAAATGTAAGTAGATATTACCGTATTTTCCAGACTATAAGTCGCTCCGGAGTATAAGTCGCACCAGCCATAAAATGCATAATAAAGAAGAAAAATCCATATATAAGTCGCACCAGAGTATAAGTCGCATTTTTGAGGGAAATTTATTTGATAAAATCCAACACCAAGAACAGACGTGTCATCTTGAAAGGCAATAAAAATAGAATAGAGGCAACAACAGGCTGAATAATTGTACGGTATGCTAACGTTACAT
>CAEFZY010040334.1:0-48193 GCA_903066815.1 Brachyrhaphis roseni
TAAATAAGCCGCATCATTGTATAAGCCGCAGGGCTGAAAGCGTGAGACAAAAGTCGCGGCTTATAGTCCGGAAATTACGGTAAATAAAGCAAGCAAAGTCTAAATAAACTATTGACAGTTTTTGCATTAGATTCACTTTATGAAATTACATGAAAAGCATAGTGAGATGTCTGTACATTTTCTTGAGAAGCAATGTATAGCTGCCTGTCCACCCTCAGCAAGCTTTAGTTTGTTTTAGGATTTGAGTAGGAGTTGTTCTTGTTGAATCCAATGAATAGGTGTTTGTGCAAAGCTGTGTGGGAAGGGCCAATATAGGTTGGCCTTTTTACCTCTGCAACCCCATCAGCTGGTAATTGACACCATATGTCAAACAGACAGAAAACTCCATAATATGCACCTCTTATTTTAGCGCTCAACCTCTTGTGTAGTCAAGAAGGAACGACACATTCAAGTTGGAAATATCAGCAGAATAATTTTAAATGAGAAAACAAAAGCTAAAAGAAATTGCATCAAAATTAGATGAAATAAGTTTAATGATAAATTGTGCTTGTCATCTTACTGTAGTATTTACAGAAAGCTGAGAGAAGAATCTGTAGGTTTTGTAGAAGTTCACTTTGTAGATTCAGAGCTTTCTTAGTTTATAAATTGCAGGATTTATTTACCCAGATAAGTGAAACGATCACATCCCCTGGGATGTTATGTAGAGGCTACTCTGGGAAATGTGGAGTTTCAGGCTCTTTTCTCAGAGCATATATGTCAAACTCATTTACACTATGCACTGAACTCTGTTGTCACAGATTTTATTCATTGCTTTTATGAGCAGGGTTTTTGGATCCAATAGCATGATAAAATTGAAATGTGAAAATATATCCACATAAAGATGTCTGTTGATGTCTAAATATGGACTAGCATGACTTTCAAAGTCTGTTTGAAAGTCATGCTTTCAGACAGCTGAAAGAAATTACAAGTTTTAACCAATTTTTCTGAACTGGCCAACCAGTTCAGAAAAAAAACAACAAAAAACCCCAAATAAAAACAGCATGTTCATAAATACAAAGTGCTTGGATTTTATGGATACTATTCCTACCTTTTAAGGTAGGGTTAAATATGTCATTTTGCAAGGCCATATCCTGTGCACAACCATATTTTCAATCAGATTCAGATCTGGGCTCTGCATGGGCCATTCCAACACTTCCTCATTCTTTTGTTAACTTTGATGTAGTTTTTGGTTGTAGTGATACTGAAAGAAGTTCTTCTCCAGTTTTCTTTCAGAAGCCTCAAGGTTTTATGTCAACATTCACTGGTATTTGGAGGAAGTTATTTCAATCAGCTTCCAGAAAAGAAACTCTTCTCTGCATACTTGACACCCTCTGTGGAAATTTCTGTATCGTTTTACAAATTCAGATCACTTTTTGTTGTACCGACTTCTCACAACAACTCCACTTAACCCTCTCATTTTACCACTTTCCCAGTGTAATTGATTGTATGTCTGCTTTGCCAGCAAGCATTCCTGAATTCTCTAAAATAGAACGTGATTGGTCTGGCTTCTCTCTCAGCTAAGGCTGGGGAGATCTCAGGATGTTCATTATCACACCTCAGAGGCTGCTCCTTTTGTTCTTGAAGGTCAGATGAGATGAGAGGATGCTGGCCTTTTCTATCCTTTCATGCATTTTAGCACATGAGGAGAAATTTGTCTTTTTTACCAATAAAGCTTTACAGGAGTGATAACTAACTCCCTCTCCGCTTTTCAACTGTAGCATATGGAAGTGAGTTTATATACATTGCACCTAGTGTAAGATTTCCCCAGTACTTCAGAAATGTTGAACATCTATCCTGACATACTTTTCTAAGGGAATTTCATAAAATACTCAGGAGAGCACTCACCCTCACATGTGGCTCTCTCTTCTTGTAGGCGGACAGATGGTCGCTTTCAGATTTAGAGTTCAACAGATTGTTGGAGGTGTGAATTATGTAATCTCTTCAAGCTAATCACTTTCATGTGTTTCTTAAGGTGTTTGTGTAAAAAAAATATGCACTGCCTAACTGGTTTGCTTTTTTTTTATGGGCTAAACATTAAAAATGTCAAAAAACAGTAGGGATGCAAGGTGCACATGGTAATCAGGTTCACCAGTGTTCACTGTTTTCTTTTTAGTTGTAACTTTGAAAAATGTGGAATAACAACCTAAGTGTGTAACATCTCTTTTCCTCTTTTTCTTTAATAAAAGATCAACAACTTTAGACACTGCACACATTGTCTGCCTGGGAGAAGTTTCTACTCCACCCTAAGACATGCTTTGGAATCTGGGAATGGAAAGGAAACTCTTCATACTCCCACTTCCTCTGCTGTCATTTAACTCTGGAATGATAGTATTGTGATATTCCGTGGACATTTAAAATTGGTTCTCAACCCAATTTCTTTATATGTGGCATTCTTTCTATTCACTCATACAGGACTTAACTGAATACTCTCAAAAAGAGTTTCTTCCTATGATATTCAGTGAACATGAACTCTATTAGGTGAAACTATTAGTTCTTGAGAAATTCTATAAGTACTGTTCTTAGTGCATTGTACACTTTTGTCCCTTTGCATTTTTTTAATCCAAACTGATACTAACACTAACTAAGTCGTTACACCACTTGGTAGTGTAACGACACAATTACTGCATTTCCCATTTAAATGTTTCACATCATTAGACAAATGTTAAGATAAGACAAAAATAATCTGAGTAAATGCTAAACATAGTTTTTAGATTATGATCTTATTTATTAAGCAAACAAAATCTATCCAAATCACCCTAGATCCATTTGAAAATATATTGGCCTCCCTTGTGAAAGGATGAATTAACTGTGATCAACTGCGTTTTCTGGTTGAGTTTATGTCTACCTTACAGAATCAAGAAATCAGCAAAAAAATACTGTCAGAAAACATGAATTAGACTATAGTACAGTACTCACTTCAGGAATTTAGGCCAATTAATCCATCGTGAATAAGTTAGGGTTGTACTTGGTGACTAACCCACACATGTACTGGGAGAATATGCTAACTCCATGCTGAACCTCCCCAGGCTGAGATTCAAACCCAGGATTTGTTTGCTGCCAAGCAGCATTGCTAACAACTGCTCCACTCTGCAGCCTTTTTTTCCCCTACTGAGTAACAAAGCCAGTAAGTCGTCTGGTCTTTTAATATCTATGTTCTAACACAAAGAGGGATGATGGACCCTTTAACTCTAGACCTCAGATTGCTCAAGGCTTCAATCAGTATGAAAAAAAGAAAAGGGGAGGAAAAAAAAAAAGAACGTGTCACTGACTCTACAAACTAATGAAAACTTGCCTTCAGCTTCCAGCAACCTGTAATCAAAGAGCTGCCCAGTTGCTGACCTTGCTTTTCTTTCAAATTGCCGTGTATGCAATTCAGTGAAACCTCAGAGAATTACGAACAGAAAGCCTTAAGAATATTCATTGTTGCATTTTGTTTCAGGAAACAGATTTTTTGATCGTATATTTGTTTTATGCTTTCAGACTTTATAGATTTTATTCAGTCTTGAGTTTCAAGGATTTTTCCCTCACCTGTCTATGCTCTGGCCTAGTCACATAAAAGTGTTATTATCCTGTCTTTTAAATAACAATCAAGGGAATTATTGGAGCATCATGTACTTTGGATAATTGCACTGTTGTGCTGCTGATCATAGGGTTATGAAGTGAAAATTTTGATTAGCATTTATGCCAAGAGTGTCCTTGTATCTATGTTTATTTTAAAACACTGAAGTATTATGAACAGTGGTTTGTTCTGCTGGTTACCCTGTCTGTTTGCTGGCTGTTTTACTAGACATCTTATATTTTGAGCTAGATGTTTGCTTTGTTGGCATGTTTTACTAGACATCTTATATTTTGAGCTAGATGTTTGCTTTGTTGGCAAAGCATATCAGTGAAACTGTAACTGCAATCTATTTACTCTTTTTACTACAAATTTAACCTGCTTCCAAATGTTTGACCAGTTGTTTCAACAGTAAGACACAAATTCTGAGTTTTTCATGTTTTGTTTTTTCCCCTTCATGGTTTCCCGTTGGTCCATAATGTTCATTTGAGAGTCCTGTTCACTTTTATTCTAAAATAGACAAATAAATTACCTACATGTGGCTTCTTGACACACTGTGGAAAAAAATAAATTGAAACCTGCAAAGTTGATGAAAGGAAAATGGCATTGTTTGATCTTCTTGTTAAAATACTTTTAACAAGAAAACATGATTAGTATTAAAGGATGAAAGTGTCTATATTGTCATAAGACTAGCAAAAGATGAGTTGTTTACTTAAATAAAACCAGTGTGGGTCACCCTCTTTTTTTTTTATTTTTTTATCTCAAGTGAGTATTTCCAGAACATTTTGTAGGTCAAGTATGTTTTGCTCGACACAGGTCCTTCACAGGAGCTCTTGGCTTTAATTTCACTAGATTGTGCTCACAATAAACTCTTAGAAAGAGACTTTCAAGATGGTGACCTCTAGAAGCCGGCCTAAATGCCTAAAAAGCTTCAATCAAATTGTACACCTTGAGGTTTTGACAGAAGTATGTACAACCACTTATATATAAACAGTGCTTCACTGTCTTTTTTTTTTTTTTTTTTAGATCAAAGCTGGGAAGACAGAAACGGAGCGTAAGCAGCAGCTGCTCAGGAGCCTGCAGTTCCTGGAGCGTTACATTTACCTCATCCTCTTTAACACGTACCTGCAGCTGGAGAAGAAGGACTCCTGGCATCGCTCCTTCTCCGTCTGGATGGAACAGGTAATTCAGCCTCTGACAGCGAAATTTCATTTGTGTGGATAAAAAAGACAGACGGTATCCTATTGTATAATAGTAGAGCATAATGGCTGTCTTTTATTTTATCCAAGATTTTTGCTAACGTATTGCAATAGTCAGCATCAGTAGATGTTTTAAGCTTGGAATGAAGAGAGAATGGTTTTACAAGCAGACAAAATTACGTTCAACACGATTAAAAATAGATGAAAATCTTCCTTGGGGTCAAAGTTTTTTGTTTTTCTTTTTCTGGAACACTTCTGCTATTATTCATGGTGAGAATGGCTGTAGAAAAATGCCCCTGAAGCCCTGGAATGTTTTAAAATCGCCCAGCAGAAGTCTTCCTCTGTTTTTTCTTTTTCCTTTTCTTCTGGATTAAAAAGATGGATTAAAAAAGCAGGAATCCAAAATAGGATGGAATGACTGCTGTGAAAACAATTGCCACAGAAATATGCACAGTCATTCATGGCCTTTTCTTCCTGTTATGAATAGCAAATATATGTGGTGCATCAGGGTGGCTGTAATTGCCCAGTTATGCCATGAAAAGAATGCAGGATTTTGTGCAGCGAAGATGAATATTCTGCTGGGAAAGCCAGTTACTGTAGTAATTTCAAAAATCATCCTCAGAACATGAATCTGAAAACCTTTCATTTTCGCAGCTGTTTCAACTTTCATGTGAATTTAGACACGAGTAATATGCTGCTTTGAGTTGTGTGTGAGTATCTGCACTGCTGCTTTAACAAGAGGTAAAATAAAAAACCCTCATTATTCGCAGCTGTTGACTGGAAATAAAACATTGTAATAATGCAGTATAAAATCATTTCCTCTCACAGTTATTAAACGTTTTCTGTCAGTGGGCGTTTGATTTTGTTAGCGCAGTATCTGTCCAATGAACCTACTATCAGTCTGCTGGACATCTATGAAAAAACCTGTGATCAGGAGGTGAAAGACCATCTGAAACGAGTTTGCAATTTTAACAGTCTGACGTCAGTTTCAGAATAACCATTTTGTAAGGAAGAGGCATTTTTAGAACAAGATAAAGGTGTATATAACTCCATAATAACTGCCTAAAGATCTGATGTATATTTGACGCTTTTGTCATGGAGTATGGGAAGTCACGTAAATGGTGAAAGCCACTAAGAAAACTTTGATCACCTCAGATTGAAACTCATGGAAACTATTTAAAAACCTTTTATGACTTAAATAGTGGTCTGAGCTTGCTGTTCAGAAGAACTGTTGCATTATTTAAATATGATGGCCGGACACTCTGCAGCATAATTGTCATGACAGATGTACAAGCTGTCTCTTTTTTAATAATGGAGAAAATATTAACTTGCAGAACTGACTTTGATGACTTCTGACTTCACCTGTTTTCAACTCTGTACTCTGAGCTACTTAAACATTCATTGTGCTTGTATTAACAGGAAAGGATGCAGACATTACACTTAAAAGTCATCTTTCCTTTTGAGTTGTTTCATGCTGATCTAAATGACAAAAATAAACACCATTAAGGATTTTTTGCAATAATGTTTTGTTTCGTTTCATAAGTACATAAACTAACCCTGAATTTGAACTTGAATGCAAATCAAGAAATTCTTCCCTATTTCAGTTTTTCTCCAAAATAACTTGTTTCTATTTTTACTTCCTGCACTTTATTGTTGGCTGTAAAAAGGATTTTCCAGGCACTAATGTGCTTAATCTGATTTAAATTCACCTGAGCCAAGCAGGTTTGATGAATTTGATCTTTCAATGTTTTCTATTGAAGCAAAAGAGCTTATTTGAATGTGCAAAAGAAACCATATCTGACAGTTTTGATTTGATGAAATGTTGTGAGTAAAACTTTCCCTCTGAAACTCTGCTGCATCAGAGAGGAACAACTCTTGGTAATTTGCTAACTTTAAGCTCTACTTTACTCTAAATATAATATGATGCAGTTCCCATGGTTCTGTATGTCAGTTTCTGATTGGTTGAGCAACTTCGTCTGGACAGAAGTGTAATTGTGGATAGAAGAGCAGTCCTATGTCCTAATAAAAAAATAAAAAAGTATAGCAGCCAAATTTGACCAAGTCAACAGATTGGTGAGATAGATTCTTGTAATAAATATTATTTTAAAAAAAAATTAAGAATTGTCAAAGGGACACTGTTTTCCAGGCACATAGTGCCATTGTATGGCACAATCAAGCAATTATGTTAACTTTAGTTATTTGCTGAAACTGTATTATACAAAATAGATTTTTGATTGCACTATGACTTAGTAAGGCCTCTACATGTAAAGCACAGATGTCCCTATGTTTTCCAATATGTTATTAAATAAAATCTCATTTTTAAACTGTAGATATTTGTTTGAACCAGTATGTCTGCAAACATTTGGACTGACAAGCAGCTTTGATTTGACTGTCATTAGTATAAAGAACACTATCCTGACAAACAACATCTGTATTCTGATGCCTTTAGTGGCCCAGTTGCAGCACTCTGGCAGCCACCCAATTATTCTGACCCAGCCAACCCTGCGGCGCAATCACTAGCCTATCGTCAGTGACCGTGGCTGGATCTGTAATGACAAACGGCCAACGCTGAGGGCAGCGGTCGCGGGTCGTCTCCACCGCTGGTAATGTTTTTTGGAGCAGTGGTTACACAACCTCTCAGGTCTGAACTGGCACAGACTGTCCTTCGCTCTACATTGGCTGTGCTGTATATGTGGGATCTAATTAGATTTTTGTGCCCACTAAAAGAGGAATGCAGGGTTTCCAATCATGGCAGGTGATACTAGGTTAGTGATGTGCTTGGCTATTTTTGTTTTGCTCAGAACATGTCAGTGGGAGGTAGGAATCTAATCCTGGAAACACAACCAAACATTACAATCAGTCACATTAGATATAAATATACACTGAAACCATTGAATGTAGCTTTTTTTATTTTTTTTTACTTTACTTTTGTGTTATTAGCAGCAACAGCAACAAGATGTACATCAGTCTTGAAAGATTGAACGTACATATGCTTATCCCCTAATATGTTGGGGATAAATAGTTCAACATTTACTCTTGCTTTTTGAAATGACATGGACATCATCAGTCCTTAAAGTAGAATTGGAGGAAACATTTCTTGAAAGTTATAGATATTAAAATATGTGTTTGCTAATCCAGAATGTTGGCTTTACCACAATAGAGGGACCTGTGTACAGTGCATACCTTAGATGCCTGCATGAGGGTGCCCTATCAGTCACTCCAGCTGTTTTGATGTGTGCCACAGAGGCTTCACTGTCCCTTTGCGCCGACCTGGTATGTGCCGCCTTTGAGATCGCCGAGTGTGGGAAAGACCGGTACCTCCCTGCCTCCCCTCCCATCAATTTACCACCACAGCTCTGGCGTCATGAGTATTGGCGTTAGTGATTGTTGCATTGCAGCACGAAAGACCTCAATCCAACTGCTTTGCTTACCGTCAATGCAACAAGGTCGTTACCACAAGCCGATGATTTCAAAACTATTTTACAAATACAAAGCATTAGAGGGTGAGGTAATTTACCACCACAGATCAGATAGTTTCTATTTGTTTGTTTTTTGTTACATTTCGCTGAGCAGACACAATATGCTTAATTGTTTAGGCTACATGCATGTAGGCCTTAGTTTTTAATAAACCAAAACATCATCAAGAGCGTCGATGTGAACTTTCAAAATGTCCATTATATTTATAGGTTAAATATAAACAGAACTCAGACAAATTAAAAACAATCAAAAAACAACATCCCAAATCATTTCTGTAAAAAGTAACTCAGTGGGATGCAGCCCTAGTTTCTGGGTATCAGCATCTACATTTAGCTCATTCAATTTTACCATTACCATTAACTTTCTCCAAACACCCCAAAAGCCTGATGCTTACACTACCATATATTACTTTGTAAGGTTGATGTCCAGTGTTTGGGTTCTGCCACACACAACGTTTTGCATGTTTCATTTTTCTCTCATTTGAGCAGAGCACCGTCTGTGTCCTTAACCATTAGGTAATTCTATTGAAATACATTGATGCCAGCAGGATGCTACATGTCAAAATATGGAAAGGCTGAATCCTTTTGGAAGGCACTATTGGATTACTAAGTCATTGCTTTTTATCATGTTTTGGAAGTGATTGTTTTATTCTGGCCTTATTTGCTCTGTTGGCATCACAATTAGTGTTGCAGTAAAATATCAGGTTAAACTGACAAGAGTAGTTATTTTCCAAGAGGGAATAAACCTTTCCTGCCTGATTATCTGGCACCAAGGATGTACAAAACATATTTTTCCAAACTGGCTATTCTTCTTGACAATCCTTCAGAGGATGTCAACAAACTCTGCACTGATTCTCAAGAGATTACATGTAATCACAGCTCACTGGAGCCCGTCCAACATCCTCCTTTTTTCTGGCCTCTTCCTCACAAATTACCCTCCCCGTCTTCTGATTTTCACACATCCATTATTTAGACAGCCTGAATGTGGAGGGGATGAGTCAGGTTGCCCTGGTGAACAGCTAAACCGCGACGTCTCAAAGGAATCATATCAACTGACTAATAGTTCAGCTGCACCAAGTCATCAAAAAGCTTGTTAAACAGGCATTTCAGCTTTTCAGGAGCACATCACATAGAAGCATATATGTCACGACAAGGAATGCTGCTGAATGGAGGACTTATAAACAGCTGCTTTAAAGATTTAAAAAAGAACTGTGTGTAAAACCCTTTATTTATTCTTTACTTTCAAGAGAGCAACAAAAAGAATGCAACTAACTCGACCTCCTTTGCCACAAAATATAAAGACAAGGCACAGTACTGTATTTTGCCTGCCTGTCAAAAATTTGCAGGCTCAGATGAACAGGGAGAAGTTAAGTTGGCAGCGTTTCGGCCACTTTACCTCCAGAATGTCTTCATTCAATTCTGACTCCATACTGAAACAATAAAATATGCAAAGTAAAACTTGTAATAATATCTTACTTGCCCCTGCATGTTGTTTTCCTATGTTAGTTATTGAATGCTGAATCTTCTGCTGCAGGGTAAACTTGGCAAGCTGAATCTCTTCTAACGAACCGTTCAACCTTTAAAGATCCTTCCAGGGAAATCTGGAACTGTTGGGTATCGGACATAAAGTGTTGGGCTTTATGTTGCCAAATGTTTCTGGTTGGTGCTTCCCATTAATCGCAAGGTGCTTGACATCCACAGTAAACCATGACTCGGCATGGCTAGTAGACTAACATGAACAGTGAACTCTCTACAGTGCACTCTCCTCATTGCGATGATAAAAACTCACAGCTTACTGTAAATTTAATCTGCATTTTTCAGCTTAAAGAACACAATTGTAAGAATTACCCTTATCGGCATCTCTGAACATAATTTCAAGTCTTGCTACAATATGTTAATTAGAACGGAATCTGAACTATGAACAAACTGCTTAAAGTCCCAGCACAATGCTGCCACCACCATGTCTGACCATTGGGTTGCTGTTCTCAGGGTAATTCTCAGTGTTATGTTTTTCTACTGAGAAAATTTACAGGTACTGGCATACCTGTAAATTCTTTACAGGCATGAAAGCTAAAACTTCTGATTTATGAAGAGCATCGTCTTCTGTGTGTTTTCTGTGCCACTTAGATGGCTTGTAGCAAACTACAAACAGAATTCTATACGGCTTTAGTTTTGCTAGACATGGAAGATTTTGTTGTGCTACCTCTTTTTAACTGTTGATCAATTGCTAGGCTAAAAACTGCCACCTTTGTGTCTTTGTCTCTCATTGAACACATCAGGAGCAACGACAGACATGCAGACAGATTTCTGACCTGTTTTCTCCTGCTGCTTATAGGTCTCATAAACAGAATCACAGAATTTTTTTCTTGCCTCATCCTGTCGCTTCTGACAATAGTCGCCTATTATTTCAGTGTAGCAGCTACACTTGTAAGACACCAGAGGATAAAACGCTTTCGTTCTGCAATAGTGTTTTTGTTTCATTTTTAAAAGAGGGAAAAAAAGGAAAGATTTCCTGACTTTTTTCCCCCCTTTTGTCATTAATTTTTGTTTTGTTTTTTTGTGGTAGGTGGCTGCCAGAGCTGGAGTTTATGACATCCTCAACCAGCTGGGTTTCTCAGAGTTCGAAGACCCAAGGGAGACGCCGCTGGCCAGGCTGCGCTACCGCTGGCAGCAGCAGAACATTCAGTCACTTCCTTTCCGAGGAGAATTCATCTGAAGGATGATTCCTCTGAATGCACCGCTTTCACAATGAGAGACACTTACAGTAACCTTGTTATGCCTTTACAATTAACCTCTGTATCGTGAACGACATCAGGTCTTATTTTGGTTCTTTTATTGTTGATCATCCTAACCTTTACTTTTATTTTATGATCTTCTCCTTTAGGTGCCTTCTTTAACTCAATAGTTAACTAATATTGATTTTTTTTTTTTTTTCTTATCGCAGATTTTTTTTTTAATCCTTTTTTGCATCTGAACTTTTGCATATCGTTTGGGAAAAAAAGAAAAAATGTTTTGAAAGAGAGAAACAAATTCCACTGTGTGAGCTAACAATTATGGCTGCATGTCACAACTGTTTGCTGTTGTGTGACCTGATATTGTTTTACAAGCATTGTCCTTTTCAAAGTTTTTTTTTTTTTTTTATTCTTGGTGTACATATGATGGCAGTTATTTAAGTTTTAATGCGTCCATTAAAACTTACTCTTATCTAAGAGTAAATGGTTTTTAGCAGTTCCACGTTATTATTTTTTCACACACTGTGTCCCTTCATTGTACCTGGATTGTTTTTTTTTTGCCATTAGATTATAAGTGTCCAGATGCAGGTACTGACATGTCAAGAATTTTTATGTTAGATTGACTTTGAAGGTGTTTATATCTTTCAAAAGTTAGAGAGGTGTTGTTGAAGTTTTTACAGCGGTCTTTCAATTAAATTTTCTTGAGACATTCCCTTAGGCCTTATTTTTTATAGTTCTTTTTTATAGTTCTGAACCAGGCTTGGCATGGTTCACAGCAGAATAAGTAAGTTTTTTTCATGTAATTTGGTTCCTTAAACCAATTGGACTCTTGTCTTTTCAAGGACCCTGTTTTAAATGCCTTCAGTTTTCAGAAGCCTTGAGTTGTTCGGCTTCAGCTTCATGGATTGTGCCTGCAACATGCGACTGTTAGCTTTTGGAAATAGACCTAAATATTTGAATATGAGTACTTAAATGCCTTTGAAACCAAATAATTCATCATAAGTGTCATTCACGCGACTGGAGACAAATCAACGCCATGTTTGGAGCTGCGTTTGTGGAATCAAGCTGCTTGTTTAAAGTAGAAATGACTCGGCTTAAAAGTGAGCAGGAGACGTGCAGATCCTCTTTTCATCAGGTTGCCTCATCTTCACATCATCACTCTGTCTGTAGGAATTAAACTATACCTCAAATTATTATATTTATCGCTGGAAATAACCTGCTCTGGAAATATTTGGGGTAGTTCATTTTAGTAACAAGGTTAGAAACCGTAAGTCATGTTTCTCTTTGTCAGGACAACAATAGCACCAGTGTTTCACTGAAGACTAGAGATGCATTGATCTGAATGGCTCTGACATTCAGATGCCAAATATAATCTAGGAAGTAACAGATCAGAATTCAGAGTAGTTTTCTAGTCTTCCTGCCAAGGGCACTCTTGGATTGTTTAAATAAACTTGAGGTGATGTCATGAGGCTATTAGATAAATCATGCATCTGTCCATCCAGGAGGAAAACTCAGATATTCCTCCCCCCCAGTGACAGTAGTCAGGGGAATCCCAAGGTGTTCATAGGCCAGAAAGGACATATAACCCCCTTCAGGAGGTTCAGAATCTGCCCTGGAGACCAAACGTGATTTCTTTCAAAGTAGAGAAGTAGCCTTATCTAGAAGTGATCAAAAAGTTCATTTTAGTCACTTGTATCCTGAATCTCTTTGTTTTGGTCGTGATCCAAGTTCCATGACACATAAGTCGGGGTTGAAGCAGACTAAGCAGAGAATCAATAGCTTCACATTTTGACCCCAATGAGTGTACATACAAACGTTGCATTACTGAAAGAGACAGAAATACAAAAACATTTGAGGCAGAGACCGACGCCTGTCCTGGAAGAAACGATCCCCTTTCTTGCATTTTTAAAATATTGCTTGGACTTTAAAGAGCTAATTCCTGTCCTTCCTGGCTCATACTTTGTTACAAACTTCTCCAAGTGCATACTTGAGATCATGACCTGAAGATGCCGAGAAACCCACATGATCTGTGGGTAAACGTGTCATCTGAGGTTCCTAAACCAGACTCTCTACTCTTCATGTGTAGAGAGTCCTGTCTAGTCTTAAGGTCCTGTCCAGAGACACCAGGTGGAATCAGCAGAATCCAACCAGCGATGAGAATACGTTCAACCCACCACTTGATTTAGTTGTGTGAGGACTAAATCACACAACCCAACTGCTAAATTCTACTCTCATCAAAATGCTTTGATATGATCATATGCTTTCTCTACACTTTTGTTACAGTTGCTGCAAAAAAATGTTTTACTATTTTAAAACAAAGACAATGTTTACATATTTTAGCATTATACAATATTTTATTACGCTAACAATTGCCTCCTTTAGACCAACAGCTGTCATTACAATAACAGCTGCTTCGATGTAGATCCTAACCTCGCCTGAGATTTCCAAATTTGCCAAATCCTTGAAACTCAAAAGGACAAAACAGAGCAAATTTCCTGGACTCTAGTCAGTGTTCATGTTATCTGCTTTTCGTTTTGCACTCTCTTGCTTTCTCACAGCTTGAATGAACCGCAGATGGTTCAAAAGGCCTTGAGTTAAGTGAGTTGTCTTCCTTCAGTAGCAGTGTCTGAAGAGTGGCGTTGCCTGTTAAAATCAGCAAATTTTGGTCATCAGCTGATTTCTCTGTGCATCTTGTTAGCTACTGTTCAAGGGTATGTCTCCAGTGTCTTCGCACTTTTTTAAAAGATATAATTTGGTATTTTGTTTTTATTCAAAGTTATAATTTAGCATGCTTTAACCAAGAATCCTACCATAAAACCAGAAAAATAAGCAAATAAAGACATCAAAAATCCATCATAAAGACGCATTATGTTTCTCTGTTGATGTTTCAAATAAGCAGCATCACTTTGTGAGGATTAGATGGAAATTCATGTGACTTAATTAGGTGGAGAAGGTTAAACATTCTTGTGTAACTTTGTAACACAAGCATGTTTAAGTGTAAGCTTTGATAACACCCTAATGACTTTTGTCTATTGCATTTATAGTATTTAATGTTATTATTGTAGAGATTATGTGTCCTCTATTTTTTATTGTATTTTCATTTTTTTATTTGGAAACTAAAATAAAAATGCAACTTAAACTGCAAGCCTGATTTTTGGTACATTATTAGGATGGTATTTTATCAGGGTGGAATATAAAATGCTGATTTGCGTTAAAGATTCGGTGTGCTGCAGTTTTAAGTGTCCCTATTCCACTAAAGCCAAAAGAATTTTGCCTCATCCCTCCTCAGCTTCCTTTCCCTTTTCCTCCTTATCTCGGCATCATCCTTTTGCACCCCATACGAAAGAAAACCTCTCTTATATCCATGCAGCTTCCTTGGCTTGTGCCGGTGCCAACCTCGCAGAGCGGAGCAAGTTATGGGGATTGAACGGCATACATTTACCAAAAAAAAAAAAACAGATGATTCTTTGTTGGACTGAGATCTTAACATTTTCCATACACAGTAATAAAGAGCTTAGTCAGATCAAAGACTAATCTGAAAAGCCTTTTGATGTGGACAGGTAGGGTCTTAATTAAAAAAAAAAAGAAGAAAACTAGGGTCACTTTCCAGAACGGAGGGTTGTGTGAGGATTAAAAGCCACCCGCGGTCGGCACATCAGTGAAGCTCACTTGGCTTTGCTGGCCTACTTTGAAAGACTAATATCTCAGATCACTTCCCTTCTTGTAAGAGCATAGCAGGCTTATCTTCAGGAATACGGAAGTTGTTAGGATTTCTGTCGCACCGCTGCCTATCTGCTGTGGAGTGTTCTCGGTGTAAATCCAGTTGCCTCAAAAGTAAAATCTACCATACAGGTTGCCACATTTCTTTCCTCTTGAAATGACCTTAACTTTAAATTAAGTTAAGATAAATACATTGCAGTCTTGCGAAACAACACAAAGTATCACATAATTGCATGAAACAACAGGAAACCTACCAAGACATGACCCAGCCACCTAACCCGGTGAGCCAGGCAAGGAGAACTTTAATCAGAAAACCAGCCAGAAGCTCCATAGTAAATTTGATAGAGCTGCAAAAATCCACAGTACAGGTGGGAGAATCTGGCATTTCAGCAACTGTCAAATATGTGGAAACATGGCAAGAAGAAGGCCATACAAAGCCCATTTTCAGTTTTGCCAATAGGGGAAACGGCAAAATCTGAAAATAATGGTGAAGCATGGAGGTGACAACATCATGCTGTGGGGACATTTTTCTCCAGCGGCTACAGGGAAAATGGTCAGAGTTAGGAAGACGGGACGGGGGATGATGGTCCAGAATCCAGACACAGTAACCGTAAACACACGCAGAGTTACAGGTTTGCATCACAGTATATTCATAACAACCTAAATCCTTTAAATCTGAAGCAAAACTTTAAAGTTGTTTTTATGACTGAGCTGGAGGTATTTTTTTCAGAAGGATTTGCAAATACTTCAGTTCCTAGACGGGGAAACTGAGTGCAGACATACCACAAAAGACTTGGCGCTGTAAATTCGGTGACAGCCACCCGCAATATGCTTTTGCAGTAAACACAAATGCAGGCCACACCTTTCAGAATTTTACTTGCAAAGGATTTATAAAAATGGAATGATTTTTTCACTTCACAGTCAGGCTCTACATTGCGTTGATCTATCACATAAAATATCGATAAAATAGCTTGACGTTTATGGTTGTGATGTGACAAAATGTGAAAACATTACAGATGTATGAAATCTGATGCAAGCCACTGTATGAATAAAATACACTGCAACCCTTTTGCAAAGAGCAATGTCTGTCCCTGTTTTCTCTTTACCAGCAGAGACAAATCGGTTGAAACAACCGATACGGATATGGAGAGGGCCTATTTAGTTGCAGCATGCGGCCAACTTGACTCCGGGTCAAGATAAGCCCAGGACATGAGGACCATGCTTGGATGATATAGCGGCCCCCTCGCCTTTGAAATCCCTTCCAAACTCATTGAGATACTCCCCAAAGTGAAATTCAAGCTAGTGATTCTGAAGGATCCAGAGATTACGACGGACAAAGAGCGCCATTGAACAGCCGAGCGGCAAAGAGGGGATGTAATGAACTTCATGTGGAAAGCTTCCCGCTCCAGATGAGAGAGCTGGTCTGGACAGGAGGCATGGCGCTGGTGTGAGGGTGCATGAGTGCATCGCCATCCGCTTTGATTGTTCTTGTGTGTATGAAGGCAGAATGACAAACACCTTGGAGACTCCAGTGTGCACCAAGCTCTCAAAGGGATTTGATCAGTAATAAGAGCATGAAGGGAAGCGTTTAATTTTGCACGTCCAAGCCTTTTTTTTTTTCTTACCATGGGCAATAATGCACAGTCCCTGATAGGTGATGCATTACACACCTCACTGAGCGAGGTAATGAAAAGTCTCCATAATTAAATGAAGAAATTGACAAATAACTTTCACAAACTCATTTCCTGTATCATTCAGTCTTTTGGCAGACATCCTGATTTTGCCATTTATAGGGACTAAATCAAGGTAGTGTGTTATCTTGTAAGCTCAACTACACTGCAGACATAAAATGCGTTTTACAAGGACACGCTGATTACATAATTATGAGTATTTGCACACAAAGGGTGGTTAAAGCTGTTTGGATTTATTTCAGTAACTCAACCACTTAGAGAAACACATAGAGATTAATTACGAAGAGACCAATGCTTACAAGCCTTATTTCTATTAATGCAGCTTAGCTAATGAAAACAAGGCATTTAAGATTCAAATATTACACCAAACCAATAATGCATTTTTTTTTAAATACAGAAATGTCGGCTTAATGAAAAGGACAGTGAAAACCAGAAGTTTAAAAACAACAAATAAAAAGACGCACCTTTTTTTTGTGCTGACTTTTCTTGCTTTACGTCAATTAGAATTACCAAACTTATTTATTTTTATTTACTAAAGAAAGAGTGAAAGAATTCTTGGTGTATTCCAAATCAGAACTTAGTGTTTAGTAGCATTGCCTTTGAACTGATTTGGGTCAAAATTTCCACAAGCTTCTCCCAATAGTTTGTTGGAGTTCTGGCCTGACAGAACTGGTGGAACTGGGCGTGATTTTGCTCCAACACGTCTTTTCATATTCGTCCATGAATTCTCCTTAGAAGTGAGCTCAAGGCTTTGTAGTGTCCACACCAAAACAGTGAATGTGTTGCCACTTTTAACCACTTTGACTTGCAGTGATTGCATTGGAAAACCCATTTTCTTCAGAGCTTTAACTACCTGGCTGATGTCTCTAGTTGTTGCTTCAATATTTCCTACTCTGTTTTCTCTCTATTGATTCCCTCTGTTTTGTTAAGATCCTCCTGCAGTAAACACCCCCACAAAATGGTGCTGCTACCCCCATACTTCACAGCTGGAATGGTGTTACTTACACCAGACTTCCCTCCGAATGTAACAATGGTCTTTAGTCAAAGTTCCATTTTAGTTTCGGAAGCCCAAAAGCGACCCTAAACAGGTCAAAATTTTCAGGAAAAACAACTTTCTGTTGATGAGATTTGCATTGAGAGAAAATGCAGCTTTTTTCTTTTTTTTTTTTTATAATTTTTTCTTTTCTTTTGTATTGATAAATGCTGAATTTTCCACAGTGGTTTTGTAGGAGTTGAAAAAAATAAATACACTCAAAAAGTTCACTATAATCCATTCCTCTGTTTGGAATGGATACACACTGAAATGCTTCTGCAGCACAAAGCACTGCAAGGCAATTCGTACTTTATTCAGCGTAACAACTGTTAAGGTTCAGATCCCTCCACTCCCTCTGTGCAGACAGACCTCTCAAACTGCTGGGCAGAGCTGCAGCTGCTTTGCATCTTCTGCATCTCGGAGAAGAAAACTAGCATATTTTCACAGCTCGCTGGCATGGCTAGACAGAATTACAGCACATGCTAAGGCATCCAGAGTTTGCATAGATTCCCTCTGTACTGCAACTTTTCCCTGTGGCTGAAAACACTTGGAAAAAGTTTAAGTCTTTGCAGCTATGGATCAGTTATTCAGGATTTTGGAGGACAGACCAACCAGACAGAAAGTTATTGCTTTATTTCTTATTCGCTGATTCACAATTCTAAAGGAATTTCTGAATATCTCAGTGGATTTTTCTGTTGGAAAACTTGCCATGTAGGTTCAATTCAAGTCAAAAGTGCACCAATGTTTCTCTCTTATGTTATAAAGGACAGAGTGTTCTGTTGTAGAAAATTGTACTTGTGTGTGGATGTAACCACAGACTGTGAGTGGAGCTATTCATTTCTGAAGGGGAAAAAACAGGGCTTCTAACTGAATACTATGCTATATTGTGGAATGTGTTCCTGGCTTTTAGACACACATGAAGAAAGAAAAAAACTTCTAAACATTATGGATGGAAAAACAGCATAAAGCATCTCACAAGGCAGTTAATGGTTTCCATCTCCTAATACTGTGGTTAGTTTCCACTGCTTATTAATGCACAGCTCTGGATCACCATCCACTCCTCTCTCAGTTGCCCCGAGGGGATGACTACGGAATATCCCCCCTCCCAACACCTGCCAAACGTTGACCATCCTGGAAGTTTTGAGCCAATTAACCACACACTGAGAGCATTACAGGCAACGAGCTCTTCTCTGAAGCCCAGACACACTCGAGGAACAGAAAGAAGGGGGATGGGCAGCTTGGTGTCCAGTCTAGACAACCTAATTTCTCAAAAAATAACCTAAAAGTCAAGACTCATTGCAGCCCCAACCCCCGCCTTCTGTCTTCCTTTGAGAAAGATTCCAGAGCTGTTGATTCAGGCTCAGTGCATTCATGTCTGAATCAGTTTGGACTCCAGCAGAGCAAATAAAAAAAAAAATGTCTTGGTGGTCTTCACAGTATTGCCAAATATTACCAGGCTCTCATTTCCCTCATTGGATCTGCTGTTGGGCAAATGGAATATATGCTCAGAGTGACATCTGCAGGATTAGCTCAGATTACGAAACTAGTATGATTCCATTTGTTTTGCTGAAGCTGGTAACATAATCAGTATGTCAAATCAGATGGCTTCCCTGTCGACTGCAGATCATTTTAAATTCATAACTCTTTTTCTTGTTTTGAACAATAGAATCAGTCAAACTGAACAATACAGAACACATATCCTTTTTACCATGGTTACCTTTTCAATTAAAAGACAAAAAAATAAATAGAAAATAAAATTAGGGAAAAAATGTATTGCTCTATTATCACAAAACTCGCTGTCAAATTTGATGATTTAAAATCGATGTTTACATGCACTATATAAAAAGACTACATGTATGTATTTTTTTTCTCTCACTCCAACACATCAAATAAGAATAAATATGTTCTTTTTCAGTTAGAATAGAGTCATCTGAGTGATGTTTTACAAAATGTCATTTTATATTGCAGCACATTAAAAAGTAAGAAAGTGTCTTTTATTCAGAAAAAAGTCAAGGGAATGTGAAAACTGCAATCATTCTGCAATTTCAGTCTGTGCAATCAATTTATTACAAGGACACACATTTTCTCCCTTTTGAGATGACTTAACACAAAGACCAATACTAAGTTTTTAAATGATAATTTATTTTGCTAAAAGGGCAAAATGATTCAAATCTAAGTAAACTTATTTTTCCATAACTTTTTTTTTTTTTTTGTGAGCTGCAGTTTTCAACCTTTGCTTTTATTGTTAATGTTCGTCCATGGCTTTGTAGCGTTTTGTCGTCACCGGTGCCTCAGAGTAATGTGAAGGAATGCTGTTCCCAGATTTATTGCCATGTGATCACTAACATATGTTTGTGGACTAATGTAAACACGCTCTCTGAGTTATTACCGTGCATCTGGCGTCTGGACGAGCTTTTTCGGCGTGTTACAGAAGGAAAAGTAGTCCAAATTCCATGTCTGAACATCAGCTGTGTCTGAGGCTGATTTTTTCCTCTCTCCCAACATAATACGATTATATAACGTACTATCGCCTTTATGAGGTAGGGGGGAAAACGCGTGTCTCAATATGTGACTGTCTTCAAGGGAGAATGCGCTCCCAGTGGTTGCAGTTTAGCAGTTGTGCGTTCCGGAGCCGCACCATCGGTGCGTAATTGTGCACGACTGGACGGCAGATGTTCCACCACTGGGACACTCTGTCTCTGCATCTCAACTCTACCTATTTTTTTTTTCTCCACCTCTTTCTCTCTCAGTGTAGGCGTGTGTTAACTCGGTGCTGTCCTGCTGAAAAAAAAGTTTTGAAAGAGAGGAGGAAAGAAAAGGGGAGAGGGGAAGAAAGTGGGCAACAACTTCCAACCGTCCCGGTTCTTATACCGGAGAGATTGTCGTCATCAGCACCCCCAGATATCTCTTCCCCCCCCCCCTGTTCGGTTCCCTAAATGGACGCGGCAGTTTCGGTGTGTGCAGTTCAGCGAGGGCCAACACGCTGGAAGGAGCTTCAGTTTGGCGTGTAGACCGGGGAGGACGCTGAGAAATGCCCGGCTGCCTCGCTGGAGCTCAGCTCTGAACACTTTTGCTGTTGCGTTTTGGGCTCTTTTTCATTGGAGGTGGAGAGGAACTCTACTCACAAAGTTTACTACAGAAAGGAAAAGTTAAAAAAAAAAAGTGGCAGCTCTCACACTTTAGCCCTAGCTATGGATTGTTTATATTTATTGATGTGCTTTTCACTTTGTCAAGTATGTATGGACCATATTCTGGCTGCGGAATCAGAGGGTGAGTCTTTATTTTCACTTTTTTATTGCATTTTTATAAATGAAAAATGTATGCAAAACCCTAAAAACTAAAAAAGACACATTATGTTGAAAATGAAAAGAAGTATTGTTGAATTTTCCACTGATTGCCATCCAGTTGGCATTCCATTCCTAAATAAGAACTTCTTATTTGACCTTTGTATTCATTTTTTTCCCATGGCACATTTTTATGTCTTTTTTATGTGATTCTTATTTGACACCATTTGTCTCATCAGAAAAACTCTCTGGAAAGTTAAGTGAATATGGTCTTATGGTGCCATTCAGCACAGACTCCCACGGCCGGTATATTTCTCACGTGGTTTCTGCTGGAAGCGGAAGTAAAAGTGAGGCTGCTGATGAGAATCTCTCAGCTCCTGGCAGCAGAAGAAGAATGGCCCGCAGTGCCCCTCAGACGCCCTCAGTCACCTCTATTACGGGTCAGCACTTGTTTTTCAATGTCACCTTGTTTGGGAAAGAGCTCCACCTTCGCCTGAGGGTCAACAGGAGGCTGGTGGCACCGGGAGCTTTCGTGGAATGGCAGGAGGACTTTGAGGAAAAGGCCAAGGAACACATCCATCGGGACTGTGTCTTCACCGGTGATGTGACCGACATGCCAGAGGCCTCTGTGGCCATCAGCAACTGTGATGGACTGGTAAGTGTGAACCTTCAGTGGGGCTAAACACAAACAAATTAGTTCAAACATTGAAACAAATACATACTGAAAAGATCCCTCTAAATGTTGCAGAACATTGTTTTTCTAAACTTCTGTGCGCTTTATGCCTTCATAGAACACCTCGATTAGATGGATTTTCAGCTTTTCTGAAGTGGGATTTCTGTAGATTAGTGATGAACAGAAGTTATCTTAGGTACAGTAGGCAGCAGTCAGAATGATGTCACTTTTAATAATCATGAAAGATGTTCATTGTTGAGTTGAGATAAATTCTTATGGTTGATTCATACAGTAACTTACATAAAACCTATCAATGTAGTGTAGATGTAAAAGGTTTCCATGTGTTTAGATGGCCCATACTGTGATGCAATGATCAGTAGAAGATCTGTGTGTAAATGGGTGAATGCAATGTGAAGCGCCTTGTACTTGTATAGCACTTGATAAAGCGCTATACAAATACAAGCCATTTACTATTTACTGTTTTAAAAGCAAACTTCAGGGCTATGAATGCTTTTATTCTTAGCTGCATATAGAATCTCTGAGCTGTCCTTTTAATCTTTAACACTTTGAATTTATTTGACTGTACGTTGGCAGAACAGGTGTTTAAATGTTTTTATTCCTAGACATTCAGTCACTGAGTTAGCCGAAGCAGTAGCTTGTGATCAGTAAATAATATTCTGTTTCCTTGGGATTTTTAGTTGCTTCTAATTGTCCTCTAAACACATTTTCATTTCTTAAGAGAAGCAGAGCACATTACATCATACTGTTTTACTAAAACCTTGCACTGCATATGTTTGTAAGCTATCAAACAAAAGCACTTCAGCTCGGCATTGCTGGCCGAGCTGAAGAGGGAGCGCATTTAGGCCACAGCCTCACCCGGGACGCTCGGTTGGAGCAGCTGCAGTTGGGCACGCAATCAACAGCTGTGTGCTGAGAAATCAATAATAACCACTTATTGAATCACGTCACGAACCCTCACTGCCCGTACAGCTCGCAGTTTTTCTATAAGCTAGTTCTGTGTGGTAACCTAACCTGACCTTAATGGCAAATAAGTTAAAGAAATCAAAATAATGATTAGTTCACAGTGCTTGCGTTATCAACCATTGTCATTGTAGTCCTAAAAGTTGAGTGGAAAGAGACAAGTTTATTACTTTATCTAAATGTTTCCCCTGAATGCTGTCTTTTCTAGGAGACAAATTCTGCCTGTGTTGCATTGTAAGTGCAAAAAGCATTTTTCAGTTTTAATAAACTCTTGAATGGGAAATCAGAAAACATCACAAAAACACAAACTAGAGAAATTCTGTGCTGCCTTAGAGAAATGATCACTTTCTGTTCCACATTTCCACCACAATTAAGCAAAAGGAACATTTAACCATAAATCTGAATAATAAAAAGTACCTTGGTTGCATCCTGCAACATCAGATGCCCCCCCTGTCCCGCCTGTTGCCACAGTTTGATATGTCATTCTGCTCTTGCGTAGCTGCTTGGTTTTGAAATTTGTGTTTAGCTGTAACAAAACAGAGAGAGTGAGAAAAGCTGAGCCACTGATGGACGTTTACTGCAAAACAGTCGTGTGACACTTGAACTGGCAGGCTTGAGAGCAGCCACTGCTTGAGCAATCCAAAAAGCGAAACTATCTCAAAGCAATTTTTGACAGAAATCGCATGAGCCAAATAGCTGAGGAATAATAATAGATGCGCAGTTTGTGTTTTAAAGACCATGTTTCATGTAGATTAATCAAATTCAAGTTTGACCAGTTTAATTACTTATTACTTTGGGCTAGAGATGATTCAATAAAGTCAAGCGTCTCAAAAACCTGATTAGAAAAACATTCATATTAAGAGTTAATCTGTGAGTCAGATTCCAACTTCATTGTCTTTAGCCAATTGCAAAAGATGGTGATATTTTCTTCCACTGTTTATATCATGCGTCAGACACGGGGCGGCAATAACAGAGTAAAAAGCTTTGATTTAAGACTTGATTTAAGCTCTAACATTCAGATAGCACTATCTGAATGCTCACTAGCAACAGTTCAAGCTGGTGGCGGTGGTATAAGGTTACATTTTCTTGCCACACTTTGACAAGGTAGGATGAAGCAGTTTTATTGGTGCAGCACATTTTCAGAAAAAAGGGAGTTCAGAATGCTTTTTGTGAGAAGAAGAAAAATAAAGGAGCAAACAAGCAAAATGCATTACGTTTCCTTGACAAAGAGAGGGAAAAAATAACAGGCAGAAAAGCGGACTTCAATGCATGATGTTTCAGTTATTAATCAAAGTCAGTTGCACACAAATGGGTTTTTAGCCTTAATTTGAAGGAACTCTGTGTTTCAACAGTTATGCAGTTTTTGGAAATTGTTCCAAATTAGTGGAGCATAAAAACTAAATGACGGATCTCTGTGTTTGATTCGGAATGTGGGGATGCAGAGTAGGTGATGACTTGAAATTGTCTTAATGTGTCTCTGAAGGTTCAGATCTGAGTCCATCACAACACCCAGAAATGGGGCCTGATTGGTCATTTCTGGCTGTAACATTGCCCCTTAGTACTAATTTAGATCCAATCTTGAGTATTATGCCTGACTATGTCTTTATGACTCCATTATACCCATGTTGTGATTGCACCAAGTCACAAAGCTTAAATCAGCTCATGCTGGTTTCTTGAACATAACGAGATCGCTGGAGTCCAGTGGTCTCCACGGTAACTGGATTTTAATTCATCACAGGCCTTTTGGGATATTCAGTAACGGGGGGTGACATTGATGTGCAGAGGACAAATATTCACCGACTTTAAGATCCTGTCATGTCAATATCTGGAATGATATTTGAAGAATGTGTCACATGCGTAAAAGCGAAAAACATGGGTCAAATCTGAATTGCTATCATTAGCTATGCAATTAACTGTAATTAAGATGGGATTAGGTAAAGCACATCTGCTTTGCTGTGTAAAGTCTGTATACTGTCACACTCAGGCACAGCATTCATCAGTCAAATGTGTTTAATTGTTACCATAACCACTTTACTAACTCCATAGGGGGGCGGTCAGCAGCTTTAAAACACTTAATATGGCTTTGTCTGCACCATCAGATCATTAGTAACAATGGGGATGTTGCAGAATGCAAACAACAGGGTTTTGTATTATTCAGATTTATTGTTTCTTCAGAAGCTCATCATGCATGTGACGCTTGTGCTGATGGTGGTTTTAAATGAAACCCAAAAGAGCATCCAAACCATCTGTTGTTAAGTAGCTTTAAATATTTCCAGACTTTAGCCTGTGAGAACTTTGAAAGACTTGTGCTTTCTGTGAAAAAGATATTTTGTCAGAGTACATATATAGACTTCTGTTAAGAACAACCCTTACACATAGCAGTTTGAAATATATCAGTTGTTTAATAAAATCAAAAAAATAAGTAGCTCAAAATCATTGAATGAAAAAGTCAATTCTAAATATGGATAACATTAAATATAGATTAACTATAGTCAATCACATTGATTACTAAACTTTACTCAGTAACTAAAAAAGTTATTACTTATTCTGAAACTTTGGTGAGCACATTTATATCATCTGAGGAGCCTTAGAGCTTTACTGCTCAATTTCTAGTTTATTTGGACCAGATTTGTGTTCCATCAGTACTCTGTTAGGAAGTAACACATGTCTCTTAAAGCTACTTATGTCCTCTTTGTGTTGCTCCACACAAGTCCGGCAAACCACCTTGAGAAAATAATAAATTAAATCAAGCCATGCTTTCTTCGTTATTGTAAAACCTGTGTATTTTGTACTATTTCCTGACAGACTGCTCGACTGCTATTGTGCACTTCGGTGACTGAAGGCTGTAAGTGACATACTAGCACATTGCTACAAAAAAAAAAAAAAAAACTTCCCCAGGCTTTTGGGCTGCAGCTATCCATCCATCTAATCGACAAACCCCTGAGAGACAGGCGTGCTTATTCGTCACGAACCAACTGTCCTCACATGTGTGAAAGAATTGTAAAAAAAAATTTGATACATTATATTTTAAAGGCTGAAGTTGCAATGCTTCCTCAAAATCTCCATTTCATGTATACAACCGATTTCACTACATGATAAATTGCTAGCTCCCTTTTGTATAAATGTTGTGGCAAAAATCCCAGAACACATAAATATGAGTTACAAGTACAAATTGTAAAAGATAATGGGAAAAATAAGAACTGCCAGCTCTCCTGCTCAAATATTTCTGAGCAGCCATATTGCTCTTGAGAAGGCAATAAATCATAGCTTGTTGATAAGAGGCCATAATTAAACCCACATATTGCAGCTTTGATAGACTTAGCAGAAACAACATCCATCAAGATCATCATAATTGATCAATTATGCGTTTAATGAGAACTCCAGCGCAGCAGCAGTAAAAGAAAAATATCACAACACCAAAAATAATAGTTTAAGGATTTTTATGTACTCACCTTGATGTTCTAATTGGTTAAATTAGACTCCTCAAGATGAATTCCTCTCTGATTATGTTAATTAATAAAGCAACCTTGTTTTAACTTAACTTGAGAAAGAAACCTTCAACAACAATGCTGCTCAGTTTTAAATGCCATAGCCTTTCTAATTCCTATTGAAGAAACATTGTGATGTCAGCAATAAGAGTTTTATGCAGCTCTTTTTTCACCCACCATATAAAAATTGAGAGATATGAATAGTTAGTTTCCTTGAAGCATTTGTCT
The DNA here is from genome assembly GCA_903066815.1 of Brachyrhaphis roseni. Classification (NCBI taxonomy): domain Eukaryota; kingdom Metazoa; phylum Chordata; class Actinopteri; order Cyprinodontiformes; family Poeciliidae; genus Brachyrhaphis; species Brachyrhaphis roseni. Next base: position 26,101 of record CAEFZY010040334.1, read on the forward strand.
AGACAGATGTATCAGGACTCATGCTAGCATTTGTCCTGTTAGACTGTTCCTTTTTTAGAAATCATTTGCACTGCTGATTTGGTTGAATTTCCTGCTATCTTGATATGAGATACGTCTATAAGGTTTATGGGAACAAATCTGAAGAGCCATCTGACTGAAGACTGTTGCTGTATGATAGCGTCATGTCTGTCATGACGAGTTAACAGCTCAATATCTATTCAGCAGTAATAATATTTCACAGTAACATGACCTGAGTTACACCAGAAGTTGTTGGCAAGCACCAATGATAAACCATATTTGCTTTTGCCACTTCTCTTTAAATCTCTATCTGACCGGATGTTTTGAAAGCTGGGCAGAGAGATATTGGAGTTGGGGATATTATCCTCGCCGTGGTTTCAACTTCCTCCTTCTCTCTCTGCTCTCCAACCTTTTCAGCTCCTCTGAGATTTGGGGTTGTAGTTCAGGTGTTATTTGAGCTTTTGAGATTCTAATCAGCTGCTCCTGGTTGTAAAGAACAATACCTTGTTGTCACGGCGATGCATAACAACCGTTTGAAAGTAATAAAAAACAAAAAAACAAAAGTGTGTCTAAAAAAGAAATGTGGCTTAGATTTATTTCTTTTATTTGAGACACTGTGAGCTGTTAGGACTCTATAGACATTGACAGAGATGAAAGTCGGAGGGGGGGGGGCTATCACCACGTTTTACTTGTGATTTATGTGAGCACTCGCTTTAAAAGGTGCTGTCAGACTCTTAGGAATACTGTCCATGTGATTCCTTGAATCAAAGCCAACTTAAATACAGACCTGTCGGAGCAAGCAGGGTGAGTGCTTGGGGAGCATTTGAAGCTACACAGACAGGCTGACTTGTAATGCTTGATGTGGAAAGCGCTCAAAAGATGATGTGTGATGAAAGGACAGTGAATGAAAGGCATAAAAAAAGTGCATCATGCATTAGAGTCTGAATATGCGGGTCAGATCTTTGACACACATCGTGTGTTTTGTCGTACTGCCAGCATGAAGTCTTCAAAAGTGGATGAATCAAGATCAGAGTAGATTCATATCGGGGATTTGTTTTTCTTGCCATATTATGTGCATTTATTAAAACAAAGCATTGAGCAGTATGGGACAGTTTTTTTTATTTTATTTTATATTTTGTCATGTTACAACCAGAAATAATAATCCTGTATTTGGATTTTATGTGGCAGGTCAATTCAAAGAATGGAATATGAATGGAATTTGAAAATTAAAAACTACAAAGTGTTGTGCACATTTGCGTTCCAAACAATGTTCTTATCAAGTATGACCAGCTTCACTGTGCCTTCCACCAGCATGTTTTACAGTAGTGGTAATGTTCCTTTGTTCTTCATGGAGCTGTTTGTTTCTTAATACTTTTTTAGCAAACCCCCAAAGCCTTGACTAAACAGCTGGATTTTTAGTTAGACTAAATTACACTTAGTAGGATCGTGTTTATTAATGTGTTTACTTCTGAAGTAATTAGTTGCACTGGATCTTTTTCAGGGGTTTGTAATATTCTAAAACAGTGCATAGTCTTCCTTTCCAATTGTGTTAGACTTTTACATAAACCCAATAAATGCATTTCAGTGCTTGGTCATAGCCGGATGAAATCTGAAAAAATGATCAGGTTCCAAGTTATTTCATGACTTTAAGCAACACATTAGCCTTGTTTGATCCTCTGCCCTAAACCTGATGGTGCAACATTATTGGCATTCTTGTCTTATGACATTACACTATAAATCATTGATTAATCTTTGTTGCTAAAGCCCCACTGTTTTGTTGGCTGATGATCCAACAACCAATCTGTACTCATAGTTTATTGTTTGACTGCCTCAAAGTTTGTGATATCCACCTGTTGAAGTGTCCCCTTCTCGATGGCAACAGCTGGCGCGCTACTGTTGTGGAATGATGAATGATGGCTATGATAATACTGGTGTTGCTCATGTGTTGAGAATTAGCCCAGATGACAGATGGGTAGAGTTACACGTGTGATGGATGTAACACGAGTGCCTTACACACCCTGTCACCGGATGAGGAGCGCTATTTCTGTGTCTATCGGTCCAAAAGTCACAGAGGCACCTAGCAACAGTCAAAGTGAGACAGCTCGCTCTTTTTCGGGTGTAAGTAAAAGAGTTTCAGTTTCCATGTATTGTTAATGGAAATAGATTCAGACTGTTGTACCCATGCTTGCATGTTTTACTAGGATTATTCTAGCCTTCCAACACCCTGCTGGTATGTAGGCAGTCTCTAAATAAAGATCTACACATGTGATCTCCAGCCAAAAATGTGATGTATTTCATATCACTCTCATCTTTTACTGCAGCATATACAGTATGTTTTTATATTTAAATGTTCCCTAGACAAATGATGCATCATCCACACTTATTAAAAATAACTTCATTTCTCAGTGAGTTAAAATGCTCAAATTAAAACTGAGACTACCCAGATTATGTTGCAACATAATCTCATAGAGGCAGAGGTGCCAACATTTGTGGATGAATGTTGCTGACTCTCTTTGCTTTGGTTTTATTTAAAATATTTTTATTTTGATCTGATCCAAGATTTACCTTATTTGTTAATGTCAGGCAGTGAGACTGAGGTCATTAATTTAGCATCAAAATCCATCATCTTCCAGGCAATGAGAACTGCAAACAAAAATTTGAAACCACAATCACACACATTTAAACAACAGTTCACGCAGACACTTTAGGAGATTAGGAATTAGAGACTTGTTAAGACCTCCAAAAAATAAGAGTTATAAATGCTATCAGTGGAGGTCCTTGCATAAATAACACACTGAGTAAGCCCCTTCGTCTGTTATACTTCAGCTAGCAACAAAGGATCATAATATGACATACTAAATGATTAACAGTTGTTACTTTACTTTAATACTCTTGACAGTTATAAAGAAGCTAAGAACATGCAGTTTACTTTGAGAGCAAGCGGTCTGTGTGCAGTTGTGCTTTCCAATTCATGCAACCTTAAAAGATAAATGTGGTGCTTAGACGCTCAGCGAAAGGCAGAGAACATGATGACAGGATAACTTATGCCTCACCCCATATCCACACAACCTTGCCTTGTGAAAACTAGCCAAAATCAAGGAAATGATTTTAATTGTGATATAGAAAAAAAATAAATCTTTTTTTAATTTTAATTTTTATAGATTACATAGTTTTGTTATTCTTTGGTGATTAAATCCAAACAGCAAAAAAAATTACTTGATTAACTGATTGTAGTTCAGTAACCTAGTTGTTGTTTTGGTAGAACATGGTTTCTGTGCAAACATACAAACTGGTCAAATTTAGTCAAAGAAGTTCCTATGTCACATGCTGTTACGATTAGTATGAGACGTGTGTTTTTAAAAGACCTATTTCTTGTTTGCAAACTGATTTGTTCCCTTGTGCAGCTTGCTGGTTGATTGAGCTATCCACTTGATGTTAAATTGGTGTGATTAATTCATGCAGATTAGTGTTGTGATTATAACCCCTCTTTCTTTTATTCATGATTCTCTTCTTGATCAGTCATATATAAGTGAGCACTGTAAGATGTAAAGGATAAAACGGAATGAGGAACTAAGCTCCTTCCCCTACACTCTGTCCTGTTTAGTTATTTCCCATTATATGACACTGCCGCATAGGTGAACCAGGGTCCTACTCTGTTGATAATAATTCAGTTTTTTTTTTCCTCATAAAACCTGTATTTAACAGGAATAACAGAGATGTCCCGTCCTTTCATATTGCTATGGACCCACTTTATCCTACCAGAGAGAGTAGATGTTATTACAAAAGTTCAAGGGGTAAATTTTACAGAAAGAGTACATCATTGACTTCATGATGTAACATCGCAGTACCTTTCTAAGTCTCCCAGTTTTTTTGGTGAATCAGTAAGAGAGCGTGCCTGGAACCTAAATGCATGTTTCCAAATAATGTACCACAAATTACAGGTTGAGCCTCCGGAACCAAAGCTGGCTTTTAATTTCCCTGCATCCGTAGCCTGTGGTGCTTATTCAGCTTTCGGATTTTTGTTTGTCTGACATGCACCATAAAGGATGACTCCATCAGATTATCTCAGGCAATGATGTAACTGGACCACCAAGCGTGATGTCAGCACTGCAGTGTAGCTATGCCTTTGTTTACCAGCTATCCGTGATTAATGGTGGACATTCAGAGCTGGAAGTGACAAGAAGAAACAATAAATAGGAAAGATTTCATTTTGTTTTTTTTAGAAAACAGTCATCTTTATCTTGACATATAAATCACAGCATGATTTCCTGTTGAGGAAAGAATTGTTGCAGTGTTTGAAGCCTATTACGGTTCAGAGTAGTGTAGGATTTCATATTGTTTCTTTTTGTGAAAAAGCACCCAAGCTCTGAACTTTGACAACTACTGAGTGACAGAGATGCATACTAATAAAAAAAATTATTTGCCTTAATGATTTCATCACTTAACCTTCCAGTAAGGATTTGAAAGGAATACTGTCTTACCCTAAAATGACATACAGTGCATGTGGAACTTCAAAGTTGTCCCTGCAGAGGTGAGGAATTTAGTGCACCAGTGAGCTAAAGGTTCAGATTTATGTTTGGTTTTTTTTGTGTGGTGTGGCACAGCCGGATGACTCCCTCTCAAACTATATGCTGAGATTGTAGCGCAGCCTGTGGAGTAACATTATGGCCTCTATGTCACTTGACTTCAGTAGAAAAAAAACTTGCTTTATAATTCATGCCTGTATAAATCTGGAAAACTGTGAAGTTGACAGTGGAAAAAAAAAAGAATAAAACATAAGCTGTTATCTGTCACATGTACTCAGGCAATTATGAAACATGAGGAAACACTTGAATTTCAATGCAACCCCTGTTAAAAAGTCTCAGGGTTTTGTCTCAGGGTATTAATCTAATAATTATAGTTATAAAATTCACCCTCTTTTCTTTGATACCACTAAACACAATGCAGGGCAGCCAACCTCCTTCAATAGTCGAGTGTAAGCTAATCGTACAAAAAATTTAAATTTTCTGGGACATCCTCAAGCCTATCAGGACATAGCTGTCTACCAAAGCTGAAAACCTGACAGCCATTAGGAGCGCGGCTACTGTGGATGAGCTGCAGACATTCTTGCTCAGGTGGGAAAACTTGCATTTGTCATGTGCTTCACAAATTTGGTAATGTATGAGAGGGTGGGAAGTCATTGTTGAAAGACGATATAAGAATTCATTTTTGTTGTTTGCAATCAGTCATGCAGGAGGTGCTCTGGTCAGCTGAGACTAGAGGAAAACATTTTGCACCAGCTGTAATTGCTTGGTATTAATTTGCGTGGGTTGAATGAAAATTCACTTCACATGTTCAGAATTTTTATTTGTAGAAAACATAAAAAAACCCCAACCTATGACACTTTTTTTCTGCTTAAAAATGATGCCAGACTGCTTGTCTGGAAGATTAAAAATGACCCAGCTCAAACTATGCAACAACAGTGACACATGATCAAATTTGTTCTTATTGCAGACTTTTGTCTCTCACTCTTCTTTAACCCAGCTGTGGAATGTCACCCTGAAGGTTAATAAATATATCACTGCTATAGAGCAGGGAGTTACCAAACTCAGATCTTTCATTTCTGTTCCATATTTAGATTTTATTCAGCAGCTATAAATACACACACACTTGCCAAAGGTTTTCTTGGTGTCTCTGTGTCACGAAGATAATGATAGGTTGAAGAGGTTTTCCTTCTTTCTCAACAAGGTCTTGGAGAAACACTTCAGCTGAAGACAGTGTATAGTAGTCTGGGCTTATTAGGAGTAATTTATCCAATTTATCCATTGAAGAAATGCACTTTAACCCAAAAGTATAAAGTTATTTTTGTGCACTCTTAGTGGGATGTTTTTCATTGCAAACAAATGAAAATAGACAAAGCTTAAAAATGAAAGCAAACAAGGGCTGGAAAACATGTGATATGCTGTAATGCTGGTTAGTGTTGCCATGACAGTGTCATCAGCTGTAAATAAACAAATACTTAGCAAATTAAGATTGTTGACTTTTTGCTTTGCGTTCATTGCAAGCACAAACCACAGACAGTGATACTGAAAAAAAAAAAAGTTATTTCCATTACAACAACTTTGGTTTAATGAAAAACCTATGTCTGGTTGAAGATGCTGTTTTTGTAATGAATCAACTTGGTGTTATGGCAATAGCAATAATGAGTGAGGGAATTATAAACACATTGAAAATCAGTAAACACTTAAAAACACTTGGAACACGAAGTTCTCCACATTTTTTCATTAAGTGCATATTTTGTACGCTGTTTGTGTGCTAGTGTCCTTTAGCATCCCTTCATTTTGCTGTAGCATTTAGATCAAATTTTCGTTACACAGTCTAAAGTGACCCTGCTGTCAAATATTTATTGGCTGAGTTTGTCAAAAAGTAGGTCAGTGTTGTGACTAAATTGAAGTCTTTATGATGATAATGATCATGGCAAGGTTTCAAATGAAAAGTCTCTTATTTCTAAGATTAAAGACCAAATTTAAATGAGTTACTTTAAAATGTATTACAATGCAAGTTGTCAAAAACTAAACACTGAATTTAGGGTTTTAAACAATTTTGTTAATTAATAATGGGACTTTCTCAAATAGCAATATTTTGATGTACAAAGTCTATGTACAATAATATTTAAAAGTGCAAATATATTTCAACCAGAAAATAATGTGCACTTCTTGTGCAAAAAATTAAAGAATACTGACCCCCACACTGTCTGCATAATCTGTTTTATTGAATTTTAAAACCTACCTTTCTCATTGTTATTGAGATTTTTGATTATTTTATTCCCCAACCCTTGTTGTGACAGTCATCCTAAACTGATGTAGTTTGTAATGTATGATATTACAGTTTCTTATATAGTTGATTTTTTTTAATAGCTGTTTGGAAGGAGTTTCCAGAGTTAGCCTAAACCTTAAGTCAAAGCACAACTTTGTGTTACATTATATGACGTCAATGATCCCATGTTGAGCCCTGATATCTGTTGTAAAGCAGTAATTGTGTGTTCTGTCAAACTTGCCTCCAAAATGTGGCTCAATACTGTCCTCAAAACACATCCTGTGTACAGATAGAGCAGCTGTTATCAATATCATTACATAAACAATGCATCACATGACCGGGAGGTGACTAGCAGTGAGTATGTTGACGGAGAAATGTCAGTACACTGTTGCTTCTGATCTGTAGCTACACCAAATATATGCATATTGTTATTCTGCATAGTCATAACTCAGATCAGTGTTGTCCGGGAAGATGACAAAAAACAACTTTCCTAAACTCTCAGGAAAGGCAGACAGGATGCTCACTGCAATAAAGGGAGGCTTTTATAATTTAATAACACTTATTCATACCCTGTAAGTAATTTCACTTCTTCCTGCACATATTTGTATTTTGCCACAATTAGTTGCAGCTGTTTAGAAGTGTATCTACCAGCTTTGGAGATTTAGAGTATTCACTTCTTGTTTATTCTTCTTGCAAAATAGTTCAAGCTCAGTCAGATTGGACAGAGCATGTCTGTGCATAGCAATTTCCCAGTGTTGCCTTCTCAATTGCACTTAAACATAGACTTTGACTGGGCTATCATAACTTGGGATATTTGCAAGTTCATCCTGTTCTACTGCAATTCTGCTTCAATAATAAACCAATGATAAAGCACTGTACCCCCGTAAAACTACCCATATTACAAAATGAGCACAAGGTGTGTCCTTCTGGACCAGAGACAGCTATAGCTTAAAGTGACAAATAAACAGATTTTCTATGCAAATAAAATGCACAATCTGTTGCAATGTTTATAAAAATGTCTCACTATATATTATGTGGGCGTTTTGTATATTTATGCAATCAAGAGAAAATAGCAGGTTTGTAGTTGACTTGAATTAGAGAATGGCAGCTTCCTTCTTTCTTTCCGTCCTTTTTTGTAGACACTCGGCAACAAGCAAGAGAGACATCTTCCTCAGCAAACATGATTCATTTTTCATACCAAAAATTATATTTCTGTAGCTCAATTAAAATGTCTAGAAGCTAATAAAACTTCTTTGTGAAGTGTTTGAAATTTCAGATTAAACTGAAGAGGTGTCGTCTGTATAAAGGAAGAAAGCTTTTTATTAGGAGTAGGGTTAGGGATAGGGTTAGGGTTTGAAACTTAAACTGCATTTTATAGTGGGAACTCATTAAAGTAAAAGGCAAAAATCAAAGATACTAATTATTAAAGGTTTTTCTATAATCGATTAAAACTTTATTATAGAGGTAAACAAATGAATTAAATTAGTAAAGTGTCACAAACCTTTTTGAGCTGTAAAATATTCAAGTTATTCACTAATAACTGTTTAGAAATAATCTTCAAAGCTGCCAAGTTGTGTCCACCTTCACCATTCCTTATTACACTGAATCTTCCAATTGACCGGCTCTGCTGTTATTACAGGATCCAGTTGGATAAACTTGATTTAAAGGAAGAGTGGTGCTCTGATACAAAGTTCTGTTTTTCCAGGCAGGCCTGATCCGCACTGATAATGGCGAGTTTTTCATTGAACCACTTGAGAAAGGCCAACAGGATGTGGAAGTAAAGGGGCGAGTGCACGTGGTCTACCGCAGATCGGCCATCAAGCGGGAGACGGGCCAGCGGAAAGAGGACTTACACAATGAAGGTAGGAGGAGGGAAGGAGTCTTACATCAGTGGAAACAAGAAGCACTGTGTGGGTTTAAGTGTTCTGTGGCTGCAAAATGAACAGAACAGCTCAGCTGCATGGTCACTTATAGGTCCTACAAGAAGGACACGCAGAACACATCAGGTATTTATTTAAAATGGATAAAAAGACATAACCTTTTCTCACTGCTCCACATCAAATCAGAATAAAAATGTATTTTTTTTATTCAGATTGTATTAACTGAATTATTTATATTTGCTAAATATCAAAATAGTGAAAAGGATCATTTTTAACTTTTTTCAAATTCTGAAGTTTGCATCCATTTTTCAAGTATTTGGTAGAACTGTCTTTCAAACAGCATGACTTGTGTTAAATGCTGAATCCTTCTACCGACCAGCTTCTCAAAGTAGTTTGCTGCAATTTTGGCCCATTGCTTCTGACAGTCACATTTATTGAATCTTGCTTGGCTACACATTTAAGTACTGTTCATAATTTTTCTCTAGGCTTGAGACCAGGCCTTTGTGATGTACCCACCAAAATGTTGGCTTTCTTGTCCTGAAGCCACTTTGTAGCTAGTTTGGTGGTGGCATCATCCATTTGAAAGACCCATTTGTGCCCAAGCTTTGATTTTTCTAGATGTCTTCTCAGACTTTGCTTTGATATTTCCATATATACAATCTACTTGGTAGCGTGCTTCAATCTCTCCTACAGAAAAACACTCAAACAACATGATACTGCCACCCTCGTACTTCACAGTTGCGATGGTGTTCTCCAGTTTACAAGCTTCTCCCTTTTTACCTCCAAAACGGAGCAATGTCATAATAGCCAAAAATGAAGGTCTTTCCCTCTGAGTCCATTTGCAAAATATCATTAGGCTTTTTGTGTTGCTTGTGGCGTAATGGCTTGTTCCTCACTGAGTGGCCTTTCAGCCCCTGTTAGCACACTGCTAATTTCACTGTAGATAATGATATTCTCTCACCAGCATTGTCCATCATTTTTGTACTGAACCCATCTCCTTCCTGAGCTGCATGATAGCTGCACATTATCCCCATGATGTATACTGGCATACAATTGTTTGAACAGATGAATGCAGCACCTTCAGCCACTTGGAAAATATATTCAAAGATGAGCTGTGGAAGTCCAACACCTTCTTCTACTTGTTATTTGTGGCCCTTTATGGCTTCTGGCAAACTGCAAACAATACTGCAGTTTTCTTTCAAAAATGGATTCTTAATGATCACTTTTCCATTGTGTCCATTTTAGGCTGTCACTGAATCCCTGGTCACATTTAATTCGTTCAAGTTTATGAATATAACAAAACAAAATTTGGTAAAGATGGAGGGATGTGAATACTTTTGCATATTGTGGTAGGTGGAGTTGATTTGACCTTACAAGAAGGAGAGATGTTGCACCTTTATGGTATGAATAAACTTTGCCATTTGTCCATGTTCCACTTTGATCTCAGTATGTGGTAGACTTTACTTGCAAATTTACTACTTTCATCTGGGAAATTATAAGTGTTCACCCAAAAATATACCCCAGACGTTCCAAAACAGGCAAACCAGACGGTCATGCTGAGCCAGACGTCAACACAGGGGTCAGAGAGAAGCAAACACTGAGCTTTATACTGAAGACATCTTTTGCAAAAACATTCTTATATGCATGAACACGTTTTAAATCCAATACCACAGCAACAGCAACCAGTATGCACTAAAGTCAAGCGTGAATTTATCTCTCCGTCCAAGTGCTGTCTTCCAAGAAAAATCCAGTGTAGCGTAAGCCTTAAGATTTTCAAAAAGCTGGCAAGGTGGCATGTTTTACAATGGAAAGAAGTAGGAAGCTCAAAAGAACAAAACAGAGCAATTATGCTGTAATATGTTGGGACTCCCTTATTACTGGTTAAGTTGAGTTCTTTGCTGTTTTGACAAATGTGCCCCAAATTAGACATCCTGTGGCAGACTGCAATGTTTGGAGCCACAGTGACCTTAAAACAAGCTGAATAGATGACTGATAGGCTTTGGTAGAAAATACTGTTAGCTTCCTTAGTTAGCTTCTCAAACCTTTTGTGCTTCCTTTGACGTGATAAAAAAAAAAAAAAAAAAACATTTTCTGAAATTTTTATGTTTCAGTCTCTGCAGACTGTAGGTCTGACAGTGTTTGGGTCTGGTGCTTTCACAGATGAGAAAATAATACGATTTTAGAATTTCTGAATGAACCAGATGCTTTGGGGTGTCATATAAAATAACATCCTTTTAAATAGCTTCTTACATCTGTATGTCTCATGGCTAACTTTGAGCCTTCTTCCATCTGTCACAACAAACACAGAGGGGTATGTGAATGTAAGATACATTCACTGAAAAAGAAATCTACTTTATTTAGTTTCTGACTGACCGGTTACTAGATAGAGTCGGTTAAGGTGAAAATCAGCCGATTTCTGCTATACTTATTGTTAGAGAGATAACGTGTGGTGAATCAACATATTATTTCCATCTGAAAATCCAATTGGGCTCTGCTTTCTCAGCACGAAACTTACAGAAAACACACATTCCAGAATATCATACATAATTAAAGGTAAAGGCGCTGTAGCTTGCAAATTAAATCCCATATTGCACATTTTAAAGGTTACTCCAACTCTCCAGCTTTAAGGTTACTCTCTGGGTATCTATTAAGTCCATCAGTGGAAGCACTGTTCACAAAACCAGCTGGTAGGATGAAGAATGCTGTGCTCTAATGGCACAATGGGAGACTCGGGAGTGCAGTGGAGCCAAGAAAAGGGGGTGAACTTTCATTGACTGTCCATCAATTTCTTCTCCTTTAACAATTGATTCAGCATCTGCTGGAAAAGTCACTATTTTAACAACCTATTTTCTGCCTGTTCAGCCATGATTGTTTTACCATCCAATCATACAGCTGACTGACTCTGATATAAGCATGAGCAACATTTATTTTTTTCATTGAATACACTAATTACAATTTCCAGTAAGTTATTTGGTTTCAGGTAATCTCCAAACAAAATATTTTGTTAGCTTTGATGTACAATGTGATTTTTAGCATATACATTTTGCTATTACATGGTGTTACTCACCTGGGAATTTTCCACACAGGACAGCTTGTGTGGATGGATTAGAGGCAAATATATTTAATCCATCCACACGTAAGATTCTACACAACTTGTCACTTCAACGGGCCTGAAATAAGAGCATATAGACAAGGAAGATTTTCAAGGTCTGCTTATCTGTTATGTTGTATCCTCCTCATGTCTCTGCAGTGGCAGATGTTGGCATCGCAGACCTTCCTGCAGCTCTGGATTTGGTTGAACATAAACTCTCCGAGTCTGAGCGCAAGAGGAGGCACGTGAAAAAAGACGACTACAACATTGAGGTTCTGCTGGCTGTGGATGACTCGGTGATCCGTTTCCATGGCAAGGAGCACGTGCAGAATTACATTCTCACCCTAATGAACATTGTAAGTTCTGAAAAGCGTGACATGCATTAATACTCACCTCTCTGTGTTATTACACCTCTGAAATAAAGTATTGTCCAAGCACTTGCCTAAAAAATCACCTAATTGGCAATTATAGTCTATTTCTGTGTTACTTAAACTCTTTGTATTCCATATAGAAGTGAAAGTATGACTTTCTCAGAGAATGTTGGTAAACAAACAGAATCATGAAGACCCAGAAACAGAGACATTTAAAGCAGAGTTAGGTTATAAAACAATATCCAAAGCTTTGAACAGCTCCGAAAATTCTTCAATGCATCATCTGAAGATAAAAAGAGTTTGGCACGTATGACACCATCTGCAGCACACAACCTCAGCACATAGATCCCCAAGGCTTGGTACTGGGCTCTCATCTCTTTACTATATGCACACACCAATTCAGTGGCGCAAGTCATCTGATCTCCTAGCTTCTCATACCATGCTAGGCTGATGACACCCAGCTCTACCTGTCATTCATAGTAGGATCATGTTAGCATTCTTTTTCTTCATCAGTGACAGGGCAGCAAAAAGATTAGAATTAATTTTGTCTTTACTATTAATCTTGTATTCGACCAAACAGGGACCTGGTTGTCAGAAGTAATTCTAGATATAAAAGTGTGCTGTTTCTTAATTTTTTTGTCTCTAAAACCATGTGTCTCTGCTATAAAATATTGCTGAATGTGTTTATATTGACATCAAGCTCTGCCACATTTTCATTCGCAGCTGACAGATTACCGATGAGAGACGGGGCCAAAACGAGAAACTCTGAGAAACTCTCAGCTCGTTCATTACAGGTTCCACCAGCTCCTACCACCATAATCTTCTTACTGAGCCTAAATCCCCCCCCAAGTCAGATTTTCACAGGGAGCTGGTTTCACTCTGTAACAGTTACCATTTGGACCGTGCATGGTAGTCTGATTAGCTGCATTAGAGCACTTAGAAAGTTGAGTGGGAGCAGTACGGAGCAGCCATGGAAAGTGGTGCCAGACGTTTGTTTGAACTGCCAAAGCTCCTCTTACATAGAATGATGTGTTTATTTAATTAGGAATTTATACTCGAAATCTGGTGCCAAATGTCTTTAACAGAGCAAAATGTCTGACTTTTACTGAGCTTGATTGTGCTGAGTAGCAGCTCTGACTCACACACACTCAGTATCTGTCAGACCTTGGTGTCTAATGCACTCTGATGACTTAATAGCATTGGAAAAGGCTTTCTGGAGGAGTACGTTTGAAGTAGTCTTGTTTAAAATTGACTTGAGTGTCACAGTAGAGAAAATCAGGTAATTAAAGGTTGTCTGAATATATCTCCCATTATATTGGACTTTTATTTATTTATTTATTTTTACTTAAAAAGTGGTGCAGTTTAAACAATTGAAGGTCAGAACCCTTCAGCTCTGCTTGTAAGCCACGGGTTTGCTGTGTCTGAAAGAGCTCTGCCCGCTCAAATCCCTCCGAATCCCTGCTCCAGGGCTGCAGAATGTGTAGTACCACCTGGAGAAACTCTCCCCGAGGGATTGATTACTGAACATCCTGTCTGCACAATGCCAAGGTGACTAGTGAGGTCTCTGTTGCACAATGGTTGTGTTGTTTGACCACTGCAGACCACGTTTTGTCCATGTCAGTGCAAAACCATACACAAGCCAGAGACACCTAGCGCCTGTGGAGCACAGCTGCTAGGCTCATTTCCCCCCACAACAGCTTCATTTCAGTCCTTCTTGTGTGTGTAGGTGTGTTTGTGAGTGCTCCTCCTGGATTTGTAATTATCCCAGTGTGCACGGACCTGGCCCGTCCCTCAACTGGACTCGCTGGAAAGTTAAGAATGCAACCACCCGAATCTCTCGGTTGAAATAAAAACTCCACAAATGCTTACAAATTCCGTGACAAAACTTTTTTGTTGCTATTTTTTTTTAAAGCTTTCTTCGTTTTTTACCGGCTTCTGTGCCACGATCCAATATAAACACATGGATATAAGTCAGTGTAGGCATTTCTAGGGATTTTGAGTAGAAAATCTGTGCATCTTGGGGTCACTCATGTTCCTGATTTGTTAACTGAAGTCTGCTTCTGTACGTGGGATATTTACTTATATAAATATGACATTATTACTTTTGAATTAATTATACTGAAAGGGAAAAAAGTCAACAAGTAGGAACTTTAGTCAACGGTTCATTCCTTTACATTTGTTTAGGAAGTGAATTATAAAAATGCCTCTTGTAACACAACAAAACAAATGTAGCCTGATTTTGTGAACAATTTAACATCGGCTCTTATGTTGTGTCTTATAATTATATGAGATGTTCAACACAACATCTCCTCAACATAAGGTGTTGAACATAAGATGAAGAACATCTTCACGAGATGATGTTCATCTTATGCTGAGAATCCTCAACACACGATGAAGATCATCTTCTGCTCAACATAAGGTGTTGAACTTATAAGATGTTCTTATGTTGAACATTTTCAACATAAGCAGAAGAACATCCTGTCCTTCCCACCCCACGTTGAACTTAAGATGAAGATCATCACACGCTAAACACAAAATGTTCAACACAAAATGTTCAAGAAAATCCTCATAGCGTGAAGATGTTCTTCAGCATATGAAGACGCTCCTACGTTCAACATCTTCAGCACAAGAATTTGTTCAACATAAGACGTTCAACTTCTTATGCTGAAGATCTCATGAAGGACAGTATGTACAAACATACAATGTAGCAGCCGTTGGGCGGTGAAACGTCTACTCATGGCTTCAGCAAAGAACCAGCTAGCGGTACTCAGATTCAGCATACCTTCATATCCTCTATACCTAATTTATGTTTATTATGTCTGATATGGTTTTCTGTTGTGTTTGGGAACTTGTGTGATGTGGGAGGTTAGCTGCAGATTGAGAGGGTTTGTACATCAATCCAATTTCTAATTTTATTCCTTTTAAAACAATAGAATGAGTTAATCACATTAGAATAAAGCACATTATACTTGCCAAAGAAATCTAGGGTAAAACAGCCTGCTTTTACATAAGCAGGCTGTTTTTACAACAGCCGATTTGCTTTAGCGTTAATGAAATCGTTAGACTACACCTCAGGGCCCAATGACCCTAATTAACCACACAACCTTTTCCAGCAAAGGGCTCTGCAATATTGAAAGACCAAGCCTAGTAACAGCATGGGGATCTAAGCATGGTGAAATAATGTTTTTGCTCTGCAACTCATCGAAGAATTAAACAGCTTTCAACAAAAGCACTTTATGCTGCAACAAAATGAAAGGAAGATATGAATTATTTCTAAACAACATGGCTGACTTAGACCAACATAAATACATTAACCCATGCTAAATGGATGCAATGCTTTAAAATGTCTTCACTGGTGAAAGAGAATCTGTTGACTTGAGAATACTAGAGCATTGTTCATAAATTTTGTGTCAAAGGATAAGAAATCTTCTCTAATGTGTGCATACACTTTTACTTGTAGGATGAGAGTCTTATAATCTATTTTTCAAATATGTCAATAAAGAGAAAGCAGGATGTGTTTGAGCTCAATGCAAAATAGAAGACTGCAACTTTGCCCACTGATACAAAACATTTTTATTCATCTTTAACTTTGCATCCATTTCTTTTTAAAATGACATCACATTATAATTTTCAACATAGAAATCAATTATTCCAACTGGTTTAACAGTTGTACACCCTTAAAGCTTTCACTTTCAAAACTCTAGATTTGGCCACAGATACCTGTGAA
The DNA here is from genome assembly GCA_903066815.1 of Brachyrhaphis roseni. Taxonomy (NCBI): domain Eukaryota; kingdom Metazoa; phylum Chordata; class Actinopteri; order Cyprinodontiformes; family Poeciliidae; genus Brachyrhaphis; species Brachyrhaphis roseni. The sequence goes on from CAEFZY010040334.1 coordinate 41,983, forward strand.
AAGAAAATAACTGTTGATGACAAAGAGCTAATTTTTGCTGTGCAATGTTTTAATAAGTTTGCCATATTATTGCTTTTCACTCAGAAATGGTTAGGTCAGGATTTTAGCTGCTTTAGTTGCAAAAGTATTCAGACCTGTAAAGCATTTTGAATTTTACTCAGAACAAAAAGCTAAATGTGTTTAATTGAGATTTTATGTAATAGACTACTCTTCAGGAAAAAGGTGTAGTCTAGGTAAAGGAAAGGGATTAATTTAGTAAAAAAAAAACTGATATTCTCTTTAAATATCTGTTTCATCTCCCCTTCTTAAAACTGTATTTTGCTGAAAGTCTTTTGAGGCGTCTCCCCATAAGCTTTGCAGCTCCTCCAGAGTTACTTTGGATGTCTTGACTCTTTCCCTGATTAATGCACTCCTTACATGATCTGCATGGAAACAAAAGAGACTGGAAACCAAGCATAAAAATGGAACAAATTGACAGAAGATTAAGCAGATAAATTGGGCAGGGAATGGCAGAAACTGAGAGGCTTAAGTGCTGGGGAGTTTGATCAGTGAACAAGAAACAGGTGGTTTATTAGTAACAGGGGGAAGGCAAACCAGGCAGACTGAGGGAAGGAGAATAATTAACTCAAGGGAAGCTGAAGCAGGACTAATAGGATCAAGAAAATAAAAGGAAAAATACCTGAGAGTGTCTTAAGAGAAATTAATAGAATTAGCTGGAGTAAGAATGCTGCTGATCTGTGATTACTTCACATTTTAAAATTCTAGAAGACAGAAATAAAAACTAGTATATTTATATATAAATACAAAAATCTCTCGACTATCATACTTGTGAGGCTTATAACTCAACCAGTCAGAATTATTGACATTTTTTTTTTTTTATGTCTAGCAGAATTTTTAAATAAGAAGTTGTCACAGCAGGCGCTCTGTTTACTTCAACTGCCGCTTCTTCAAAGTACATTTCATCAAACCAATTGGTTCTATGGGGCTCCAAATGAGGGCTGACATGTAGAAATATTTTTCATGAATATGAATTACATTCTAGGGGACATTTGGCTTAGAATTTGAATGAGATTGTAGCATAGCATGCAGTTATATCAACCTCTTAAAACTTGAAATATTCACTATTTGCTAGATATGGAGGTTAGCATCATAATCCACTTTGTTGAGCATTGACAGAGCCTCTTTCTTTCCTTTCAGGTTGACGAGATCTACCATGATGAGTCTTTAGGAACCAATATCAACATTGTGCTCGTCCGCATGATAATGGTGGGGTACAGACAGGTGAGTTATGTCATACACTGTTAACGTTTTAGTATAGAGATGAAATTTCTAAGTATTGTCTTAAACTACCTTTGACTTAGAGAATAGCTCTATGGAGTAAAAGTAGTGTCATAGAACTAGTAAAGAGATACATAAGAATTTAAACTAATTAGTTTTAAAGTAAGGTATGGTATTCTCAGATCAGATCAATTTAATTTTCTATAGATTAGTGAAAGTCTCTTTTTGCCTGCTTCTGATGGGTCAAACTTTGAAAATCCCCTTTTACATCCAAATCTTGATACTTGTTTTGTTTACAATATAACAAGGTCTGTTGTTTCTTTCTTGTATGCAATTATAACTTTTAAAGTAATTTAAATTAGCTCTGTTTTTCATTTTATGACAGCAAGCTAAAAACTAAATCTTGCTGTCTCCAGACTAAAAATGTATTTGCTGTCATTTATTTATGTCCAGGAAGTCAACAGAAATGTGATTTAACACACGTTCTAACGAAAACACATTAAATCTGCAAGGTCTATTTAAGATGGAAAAACGTCCTGTTTTTCTTTCTATATCTATGCTGCAATGTTCCTGCTGCTTGCCTGCATGCTACATGGTTATTTTAGCTGATACACCCCACATTTATTTTCAGATAATTGCATTCTGTTTTAACATTTTTGTCACAATCATGATTGTATTTTTCAACATGTTTTAAAGTAGAGCTACCACGGAAAGAGTAGAAATGAAAAAAAATACTTATGTTGATCACCTGCCCTACTGCTTTGCTTCATGATTGCTTTTTAAACTTGCAAACATTAGTGCTCATTGTCTCCAGACATAGCATGTTGGTCTGACCAAAATTTCTGTCTTTAACAGCTTTTTTCATCTGGAAACTAAAATCTTTGCTCATTTTTGTTTTAAAAAAAGCTCAGTCTGATTGGCTGCAGAGTCTCTTAATAACAATTTTCAAGTATTATCACATATTTTCAATACGTGAAAATACGTGAACCAATTGAAAATACTGTCTTAATTTCATCTCCAAATAATTACTCTTTGGTATAGATTATTACATTATATTTCTGTCTATGTAATTGAATGTAGTCTGCATCTTTAAGTCTTTGAGAGTCTTTTGAATAAAGTTTTCTTCTTTAAAAGTATTTAGCGGTAAATAAACTCAGATTTCCCCTGGCCGTGAAGGTGTTCCCTCTCCTTAATGCTCTGCAAGTTAACAATGAGATGTCAGTCAGTCTTATTTAACCTGCTGAGCAGAGGAACCCCTGCTGAGAGAATTCAAAGGAAGAACTACAATTTCTAATCACCTCCTTTTTCTCTCTTTGTTATTCTACAGTCTATAAGCCTGATTGAGCGTGGTAACCCCTCCCGCAGCCTAGAGCAGGTGTGCCGATGGGCCAACACTCAGCAGCGTCGTGACCCTGAGCACGCCGAGTACCACGACCACGCCATCTTCCTCACAAGGCAAGATTTTGGTCCCGCAGGTATGCAAGGTACTGTATTTTTCTCGATCGAGGACTGTGCAGACTGAGTGCTGATATCTGCTTCAATTCACAAAAAAGGGGTTGGCTTCCTTCATGTCTTGCCCAGGTAAGGTCGATGGAAACTCTCAAGTGGGTTTATCTCATAAAGAAATCTGCCAATGGCAAAATCAATGGATGAAAAAAATTGTTTTTTCAGAGCCTTGCTGACTTGATGTTGATGCCACCCTGTAAAAAATAAAAGATAAATTGGTAAAGTTGAAGAAGGATTTTGGCATGTAGAGAAAAAACAGAAATTAGTTTTTATTTTTATTTTTTTTTGCCCATTTTAAAATGTATCTCTTCATAAGTTCACATGTATGCAGTAGTTGGCAACTTTGTGCTATACATGTTGTTCTCACCCTGTGTTTCTCTATTTCAGCCCTTCAAATCAAACTTCGAAGTGAGCAGCCAAACCTGCACAAAAACTGTCTCCAGAATAAGAAAACTTTCACCGAGCTAAAGCTTGGTATCTTGTATTGACCTGTGCACAGTCTCAACTTCTGATGTACATGTGTCAAGTTTAGAGGAAGGCCTCGGGCTACCTGCTTTGCTTGTCACACCCACGGATGTTGCCATAGATGCAGTTGTGTTGTGCTCATAACAAGCCCAGTTTCTATAGTGTGTTACACCATGTTGCCCTGGAGCCCGCGCTGTCTCTCAGGGTCACGAGTAGACATCGCACTCTCTCGTCAGGGTTTAGCCATGAGATGGCAGATTCTATACCCAAATATAGATTTTGAGTGGGTGGGAATGATTTTTAAAAGGTAAATGAACATAAGAGAATGGATTTCAAATGGAATCATAAAGCACAGTTTACACAATCAATCCAATTTCTCTCAAGATCTGGTTTCAAGATTAAGGTACAAGATACTGTGGGTTGCAACAACATCCATAACCCTTTATGCACATTACAACCATAAACTTCAATGTGCTTCATTGTTCAGTGGGATGTTCTCGTCCCACTTTTATTTGAAAGTGGGACAAGCATTTCTATTCAAACCACTTTACTCTGATACACAGAAATATAACAGAGTGAAACAGGTTTTCTTCAGAAGTACTGAAACTTTAAAATAGAGTATGGGTTTCTGCTGCAGTCATTGGGTGAGGGGTGGGGTACATGCTGCTAGTTCAACACATGGACACACACCCCGACAGGACAGACACACACACCTGCTCAGTTTTAGAGACCAGTTGACATCGCTGTCATGTTTCTGAACTGTGGGAGGAAGCTAGAGTCCCTGGAAAGAACCCATGCATACACGGGGAGAACATGCAAACTCCATGCACGAGAGACCCCAAGCTGGGATATAAACCTTGCATCTACTTACTGCTAGGCAACAGTGTTACCAGCTGTGCAGCCCTGGAAACAACAAGCAAGTGGAAAAAAGTGTTTTGGTCAGGGGAGACCAAAATTGAAAACCTGTGGCCTGGAAACAAAATCCTATGTTTAGGGAAAAACATACACTGTACATCACCTTGGACCCACCCTCTTATGCAACATCATTTCACCACCATAGTGGTGGCAGCCATTTGAATCTGCACTTCTGAAGTACAGGCACAACATAAACATGTACCACTGGTTTAGATAACAGCATGTTCCTGTGCAAGTATGACCCAGTTAAAAGCTAAAGCTAAGTCCTGTTGGGAATCTCTGGCTAGATTTCAAAATGGAACGCCATAAAATCTAATATAAGACAGATTGAAATCTGTGGTTGTAATGTAAAAAAAAAATAGAAAACATAGAAACATACACAGATTATGAATACATTTTAATGGCATGTTATATGATATCTGAGTTCACTCGGTACATAACGAGCCACGGAAGAAAAGAAACGCGCTTCTCCCTCTGCATGGTTGCGCTTCAGGGTGTAAATATTCAGAGCTGACTTCTTTGTGGGAATGTTTTCAGCATTCTCTTAATTTCTCTTTATCTGCCTCTGAGATAAAGAATAATGCTCCATAACTGCTTTCACATGTCTTAGTTTCACCTCCAGCTATAATAAGCTCTTTGTATTTTTATTTACTACTAGAGTCCTCACTGAAATGCATTGGATAAACGGCACAGGCCTATTACGAATATGGAAACGTCATTACACTATGACTGAATTAACTTGCTGCGGACATTTCTTTTTCAACCCCAGCCAAATAACACGAGAGCCTTTATCATCAGCTGTTTGCCTGCTGCATTTTCTGCTTTTTACCTGCATGCCAAAAAAGTTCTTCTGGTGGTCAGAAAGCATGAAGAATTCTCTGAAAGCTGCCAAAAATGAGGCTGAAACCAGTGTGCTTCTGAACCATGCCAAACGCTCAAAGCTGAATCGCTGCACACCTCTTGATCGAGTCATGTTTATTGTTTCTGCTTTGCTTAAAAGTTTGTTGCCGTGGTGCGCTGAAAATACATTGTCATGATAGCTGGGCGTAGCTTTGTGTAGCTTGGAAAAAGGATGTGTCGCAGGAGCCTGGGGATCGCGCTTGCTCTTCATTACCATGAAACAAGCTGCTCATGCTGTGTTTTCATTTGAATGTAAGACTATTAGTTTCAAAATGTTGCATGCCTTTTGTCAGAGGCTCAAGAGGTTTTCCTGTCGAGTGGTTGCTGACTGAAATGCATCACTCACACCTCATTACAAAAACAAAATCCTCAGCTACTTTTACCATTTAGAGCTTCAGTAGACGTGGTTTTTCTGAATACAAACTACTCAACCAGATCATTAAAAATGTATGATATGGATTTTTAAAAATAACCTGAGCAATCATTTGGGTGTTTTTCTGAAACTAATTACACAGCAGAGTTGGTCTGAAAGCCAGCTGTCCTTTGTGAGTCTATAAATTATCAGTGTACAGCTCACTATGAAAGACTACTTGTGGAATACTTCTCTGACAGGTGTCTCATGTGGATAAGAAAATAAGTACTGATGATGTCAATGTTTTTTTCAGTAAATATTCTTCCAGAACTGATGAGAAATTCACACTTCTTGTCATTGACAAGCTAAGTAATCATCACATACAAACAAAATACGCAAAAAAAGTAATAATACAATTTGTGTAATGAAGTGAAAAGCACAGGGCAAAAATAATGAGATCATGGTTAAAGGGGGTGTAAACAAGCTTTCAAAGCCATGAAAAAATACAGTCTGCCCACATTTCAAAGCAGCCAGTGTAAGCTAATATGGACTATATTAATCCTAACTGACTGCGTATAAAAAGGTTTCTAATTAACAATGTAGTCAAAAGAAGCATGGAGCCATAATCCAAAAATGCAAAAAGCTTCATTTTACCATTGAGTAGGTTCTGGTAGCATGATTCCTGACAGAGGAAACAAAAAATATATATTCACAAATGTTGCCTGAACCAACTTTTTTTTTCTGCATGTTGAACTTGTAGAAATTCTATTAGTGGGATATGGTTTTATATATATA
>CAEFZY010040336.1:0-19604 GCA_903066815.1 Brachyrhaphis roseni
TTAATTTATGTTTATTTGATAGGGACAGACACACATTGACATAGACAAACTGAGCAAAACAGCAGTCCCATGTTTGCATCGTAGTGCAATAGCGGCAGCTAATTCGCAGCACTTGTCCCTAGATGGGCTTTTTTTTTAAAAGTACCTATAAAAATCAAAGTGATAATTTAAAATGGCACAACATAATGTTGACAACATCTACAAACAGTGAGTCATAAAACATTAAAAATGGATACAGTTCTGTTTTTGATACAACCAGAGTTTTGTTTGTTTTTTGATCCCATCAAATTGCCAACTGGTTCTTTGGGAGGCATGCCATAGAAAAGCCCTTTTTTCTGTCAAATGTGAAAATGTGGAGTAGTGCTGTAGATCGGTCTCTCTCGCTCAAAAGTACTGGGAACCTTGTTGGGGTGCATAGTATAATGAACTGTTTGAAGTAGTATTTCAATGCAAAAGAAAACATGGTGTTCTCTGTCAAACACTGAAATAAGGTATTCATCACGATAAATAACTTAAAACACATGGCCAAATAAAATCATAAATGGTCCAGCAGGCCAAAAAAAATCAAACAATTTATACATTAGATTTTTTTCCTAAACATGTTTATCATGGCTGCTGCCACATTTATTTACATCTGCATGAAAAATTCAGTCTGAGGAACTGAATACATTTCCAACTGACAAAGAATTGAGCAGAACGACAGTGCAAGAGTCAAAACCTGAGCCTGACACACACACACACACACACACACACACACACAAATACCCTCTGTAATCCTGCTTGACAATCTTTATCCACAGACCTCTCTGTGACCCTCCGCAGAAGTTACATCAGAGAGCTGTCAACCTTCAACATCTCCTGTTTCCGACCTCAGACAAACACATAACACAGAAATAGCTCCGACGGCAAGCGGCGTACACACGACATGGAGCCAGACACACACTACCTCACACCTCTGACAGAGGCTAATAGCCTGTAATCATACCAGGAGAGGAAACGTCACTTCAGACCATCAGTGAGTTGGGAGGCCACACGATGACAAAGGAGGCAGAAATTAAGAGGCGCGAAGCCGTCTAATCCCATCCTGTAGAGCACCTGAGTGCAGACCGAGCCACTCAGCATCAGCTAGATAACGCACTCTCCTGGGTTTTCATTTGAAAGCCAGGATTTCTGCCTCTTTCAGGTAATTAGCTCCCAGATACTTTAAAACTCAAACATATCAGTAAGATAAACTCTGACATAATTGGAAAAGAATTTTCCTTTTTTATTCAACTGAAAAAAAAACATACAAAAGAAAACCATTTCTCATTTGGTTAGATTAAGCCTGTTTATATTGCAAGGCGATAAATGACTGAGCAGATCGCATCAGAAACCTGGAGGACTTGTGCTTCGCACCGACGCTAAATGCTGATTAAAGTGTCCAAGTCATTTAATTTTTCTTGTAGATTCTCACAATCTGTCTCAGGCATGAAAGAAAGCATGAGACATTCTGCGCTTGTTAAAATCCATTTAGTTTATCTGCAGCATTCCTTCTTTAGAAGGGAAAAAATATATTAAAAAAGTAAAAAAAATAGAGTTAAAGTCGGCACATTCTGAGGAGCTACGGCTCTCAACCTGTGCAAGTCTGTGCTGCTGATAACACTTTCATTTAGAGTCACTTTTATTTCATTTACAGAGCCACAGATAACTCAAGCGCTTCTCCGATGGCTTCATAAAAGTCATAAAATGCCGAGATAGAGTTTTATGGATACTCAACAACTCCACGTTATTATATTTTTTTTTCCCAGAGAGGATCTTCTGCAGAGCTGGAGAACAGAGCGTACGCAGAGCTGAGATTAAATTAGCATCTTTTTTGCACACAATCTGAAATGAGAAGCAGCGCTTCTTCTCCTGCAGCCTGCTTCTCTGAACAAAAACTTTGCTGTGTAATCAGCTGCTGCAGATAGCTTCCTGCATTTGCCGTCTAATTAGGGAGCAATTTGGGTGGAACTCTAAATCTGAAAATGATTAATTTTGCTTATTAATGCAGAGTTTGCTCCTTGTAGTGGTAGGATCCCTGTGATTAAAGAGACAGATACATGAAGTAAGCTGTAATGACATGGATACCTCCTTGGTGATGTGATCCGGGATTGTTCCACCAGAGGAAGACCCGGGACACGCTAAAGGGAACTACGGTTCTCAGCTGGGAACACCTTGGGAATGAGAAGGTTTTCAAAGTATTCCGTCCGCTGACAAAATAATATCCCAAGGTGGAACCACAGATAACCCGACGGTTTCATAGAAGTCATAAAATACTGAGATGGTTTTATGGATCTTCAGACGACTTCACGTTATTACTGTATATTTTTCCAAGAGGTTTTCTGCTTCTTTTGACGCCACTGGAGGTACATAAGCAATAAAAATGTACTTAAAATAGCTACATATCAATCACTGAAAAGGATTATACTCCTCATGTTGATAAGAGTTTCAGATTCTAATGGTTATATCACCTTTGTGGTGCATCAACTCAGACGGAGATAAAGAAACAGCACGCTGCAAAAGCTTTTACCTTGAAAACATGCATAACACAGCAAACACACAAGTTGAGATATTTACCATTGTAAAAGTGTTTATTCAGTCAGTTTAGGATATAAGGTCAATATAATTCTTAAATTTGGATTAAGAAAATGAAAAGGTTTTTATGTGTGTCTGGATCAAACTATAAAATTCCAGTCCAGTGCTATCTTACTAGTTCTTACTAAAACGAAAAACAGGTTGCTGTCATCAACTACAAATGGCACAAATACTGATAAAAATGGGTTTCCTCATTATATCTCTGAACTGTCTTAATATTCAAAGAGAGTTTATTTGCCGAGACAGATGCATCCTTTGATTACCAGTCTGCAGAGTGATTAGTGCCTGTACTCCCTGCAGAAGGTGAAGATGTGAATCAAGGCTTGCCGTTTTCAAAGAGAAAATGAGAGCAGTTATCAACTGGACAACTTTGACAGGCAAGTTCACACTTAAAGCCTAAAACTCTGAAGAAAGCCTCCTCAGGATTATAATATCTCTCTGAAGTGTGAAACCCCCCTGTGAATATTTGCTTAGTGTGAAGACACTGTTCCATGGTGAGTTCCTCGGCTGTCAATCTAACAAACGACGAGCCGAGCCAAAAAGAAATTAAAACCCCGAAGTACCTCCAATAATAAGATCTTCTCCAAAAAAAAGAAACATCACAGCATCACCTCCAAGTTTTTATCTCAAACTTTCAGAAAAAGGGAAAGGACTATAATAAAAACAGCATCAGCTCTGCTGCATGTAAATTATGCGTGCACTAGTTGACTAAAAACTGAGAAAAAAAAGGACATTTTCTGTCCTGGAGTGAGTCCAAATCTTCCACTTTTAGCAGTTTGGCTCCCGTCCCACTCGGCCCAGTTTCCTTCCTAAAAAAAAATCCACAAAGCATGGAAAAGCAGTACCAATTGGCTTTGGTGGAAAATTGTTTCAGTCGAGTATTTGTTGAATAGAAATAAGAAGTAACCTGTCTCCTGGCTGCAGCGGAACCAATTGGCTTAAACATAAGCACCTTTTTGTCACTGGAACAGGGTTTGAAAGCTCACATTAAACTCAGTCTTACCTCATTTGCCCCGAGGCATCCCTCCAACACACACACACACACACCCCCACACACAAGCAAGTTTCCGTTTCTACCCATGTAACGACTCTTTATTGACTTCAATTCATTTTATGCCTAATCCTAACAGTGGCCATTAGACATATGTTCCTAACACTAACTAAAACTTAATTCACACCATATGTATTAAAATATGTGTTAACCCTACAAAAGAGATTCCATAGTATTAAAGATTTTGCTGCCATAAAACCCATCAATCTTCAGAGGTTTAGTGAATATACTAGAAAAGTCGTAAATAAAGGGATAAAAGCGTACACATTCACATAAGTATGCTTTCTAAAAGTCTTATAACTTTGTATTTATTTAAATGGCCTTGTTGATGCCTAATTTCCTTCTTAATGCATGACGTAGAACATTAGGGCTGTTTTTACACCGAAAGAGGTATGAAGGATATTGTGAGGGCCTGTGCCAGATGCAAACTCTATAAAACAGAGGTTTGAATATAACAGAATATAGTAAAAATCGTCTCACAATGGGGAAATTCCAGACAAGCAGTAGCAAAGTGACAAGTAATCAAAGCAAGAAGGTTCAGACAAAGATAAAATATATTAAAAAAACAGAAATACTGCACAGTGAGGGATAATTTTCAACGTAAATGCTGTATAGATATTAAAAATATTTACTCCAATCAATAGGAATGACTGGAGTTGGCTGGGTAGGCATCTAGTTAAAACAATTTGATGCTGCAGCATGTGGTGACAATTTGTTATGCCAAAAAAAGGATCACTGGGCACTACACCTCAGACCTGTGGTCAACAGATCACACCCCCGAAGTGAGTTGGTGTAATACAGCTGCATCAAACACGGCATTGAATATCTTCAGTTGGTTACTCAATGTGTCCCGTTCACAACATTCGATCAACAGTTACACAATGGCTGTCTAAGCTTTATCTAAGCCTAGTGGATAATAGCTAATGTGAAAATAAGAGTTGGATTTTCCATGTGGTTCAGATTATTACATTAAGACCATTACACTGTTAAATGACACTACTTTTAGTTTGCTCTTGTACTTTTTTGAGCTTAAAACACAAAGTGCTTAAACTTGGGCTCTATTATTCTATACTGAACAATTAATCCAAAGCTTAGTTTCTAAAAGCTTTAGTTCTCTTTATGAAAACAAGAGTATCTGTTCAGTGTATAATTATCCAGTTTATCTTTTTTTTCTCCAATGAACAGCATTAAGGGTTCCACAAATCACAAATTGTATTTTAAAGAACAACAATCCAGTTTAGATTTGACTTTTAGTTTAGATTTTGACCTACATCTTAAAAACACATATTTCCACATTCCCTCACTTTAATTGACTTTGCATTGTATGTACTGACTTAAAAACAGTCTACTAGCACTGAGAGCAGAAGGTACGTGAACAGAAACCACCAATTGTCAAAAATCATGGCTGACCAAACAACTAACTCCTTAAAATGACTAGCAGAATAGACAACTGCCAAACAAAAAGCAGTAATTAGTTGCAACCCTAATGAACTCCTAGCAACCTAAACACCCAACTCAAAACAATGGGGGTCTAGCACTTTAGGACGGAGCTTTGGTCCACACAGACACATCAACTTTCAGAAGGTAAGTGAATGTACCAGAAAACTTTCTACACAAACACATACACACAAACTCAAACGCATTGTGGCCTGGCTGGCAGCCATCAGGGCAAAGAGCTGTAGGACATTTGTATACTGCAGGGCACATCTCTGCATCCCACACACACACACCCCGACACACACGCACACTCGCAGCTGAAGCGGAAGAGATAACGGCTAAAACGACTGCAGCAAAACATAATCAGGCCTGTTCAGCCATGCAGAGAGCAGAAACTTAAGTAGAAAAGTTTGGAGTTTGATTTTTGGTTTAACATCTCGGATGGGAGGAGGTAGGTTGGGGATACGCGTCTGGACAATTTGCAGAAGTTCCTCTGCATTGTTAGTTCTGGGCATTTTTATTTGTCCTGACTACTCTTCACAGCATTTGAGAAAAAGTGTGATTTTATGAAAGGCAAACATGTCGTGTCTCATATCAGCGCTCGGCTCATCTTGTTGTTGAACCACACGGATGGTGTTGAAGCGAGGAGAGAAGCTGCTGCTGCTGAGCGTCTGCAGAAATGAAATAAAAGAGCTGTTTGTTTGGACGGTAAACCACTGGACTCAGTTTGGTTTGAAGAAATATTGACTGCTGGTTCAGGAAGAACTCTGCAATGCGAGGTCACTTCTGCAGGCTTCTTCTAGATTCAAGTAAATAATAGTCTTGGAGGCCCTTCAGCATCTCTCTTTGATTTTAATGTGTTTAAAACAGTTGATTTTGAATGTTAATTCCTTCAGCTTTATGTTCCACCAAAATTCCTATGGAGGATGGCTGTATGGACTAAGTCATACAGCCATTACATTACTTTCCCAATAGGAGAAATTCATACCAATTTGATTAGTAGCTTCCCCTTTTTTTGGCCAGGAAGTGCACCATCAAAGTCACAGAACAGAGCTGATAATGACAGAGGCAAAATGTTTTAAATGCATGCCACTCTGCCACAGACAAAATGATTAAAATGTCAAGGAGGGAAGCATAAAAAGAGGAAATTAAGTGTCAGAGTCGGTCAGATCTTAGCTTTTTATATTCATGACTGTTTAGAGAAATGACAGATTTTTTTTCTTAAAAGTGGAAGACAGAGTTACTTTCTTCTCTCCCGTCTTTACAGCCTACTGTACAGAATGTTTCAGTCTAATACTCAAATTGAATATTTCTGGTCAGAGGTTTCTATAAATACATCATATGGCAGAAACCCCATGGACTCTTGGCGTCTTATGGTTTATCTTGAAGAATGACTGAACAGCTGCAACATATCTGAATGGACTGTTTGCGTATTCTTCCAGGCTTTGCCAAAGTAGAGACACATCACATTTGATCTGGTGGTATCTACTTTTAATTAAAAATAAAAGCCAACTTGTGTAAAGTGACTTGTTTTCTTCTTAGATATTGACTCTGTTCCCATTTCCATTGTTCATCTATCAGTCATACGAGTCTCTCAAAATAGTTTTTTATGCTGTGAAGAGAAATCACCAGCCGAACTCAATCATATTCCCCAACAAGTAGTTGATAAGCCATGGCTTATGAGTTAGAAGATATTAGGAACACACTAAGAACGGTTAACCTATGTGTGCATTTGAATCTGCAGGAATATCAGATATATTCCTTATTATGTTCTGAATAGTTCAGTCATTTCAGTTCTAAAGTCATTTAGTCTTGAAAAGGCAAAACGGATCAAATAAATTATAAAATTCCTTGTATGATGGGTGTCCATGTCCCACATGAGGAGGTCAAAAACTCTGACCACAAGTGTGGTCGTCCACAGGAGAGTAAAATAATATTCACATTTTTCACTTGCAAGACAAACCATGCATAAGAGCAAATATAACCATATATTACAAATGGACCTCAATCAGCTCTTCCTTATGTAGGTGGAACCCAAACTCAAAGTTAAATGAGGTGTTTGCTCATGTTACAGAAAGTTCTGCAGAACCAGCTGGTCTCCTTAGGGCCTAACGACATGCATGCTGAGCTGAAACGCACGCTACAATAATTCTTTTTTTTCCCTGAAAGCAAAAAAAAATGCTTCCAAAACAACTTCTAGTCCACCTTGAAGGAAGACATGCTTAAATCATCTGCGCTGCAATGATTTTATTAAAGCCTGAGGCACGTTAACAATGTTATCAGGACCTCTCCCTCATAGAGACACACCATGGGACACCAGAGGGAAATATCCAAGGGGCTGGGAGAAGAGGAGGGAAAAGAAAACAGACAGCAGGAGAGAATGTTGAGCTCCAACATGAAAGGCGAGGCTTATTTCTGCTCTTTCTGCTCTCTCCGTTCTCCTGGTGGCTTTGTGGAAAAGAACGACAGCCAAGCTAGTGGGAGGAAAGTGAGAATGTCACACACACGTCCTCCTCATTTCTATTTTCTTCTGAGTTAATACTGCTTTTCATTGCCGAGCCAAAAATCAATTATAATCTCAGGGAAACATTGCCAACTGGGGAGAGGTTTTCACGCTGACCAAGTGGGCCAGAACCAGAATAGAGAAAACGAAACCTGACAAGGTCACACATGGAGTGATGAATAATGCTGAGGTAGCAAACCACACAATGAAACATAAAAAAATATATTACAATAGACATTTTTGGGGATAAATGAGTAGCTTGTAATTAGTTTTAGAAAACGATGACCAACACACTGATTTATGTTCTATCACAGACAGAATTGTTTATAATTTTGTGACGAAGCAACACCCTGAACCATGATAAAACCAACTATCCAAGTATCAATTGTCATGTCACAGAAACAAGTTTCTGGAAGGGCACTGATATGTCCGTCTTTCCAATGATGGTCTCACCTCTTCCTGGAAAAACCCAACAAATTCTCCAAGGTATAAATTGCTTAAAGTCTCTAAAACAAGTTCAGAGTCTCACTAGAGTTTACCCCTCCCAATGGGAAATTATAGAGCGGTTTCTCTGATTAGATGTCTGAACCACATCAACCGACTCCCTTCAATGCTGAAGAGAACTCTGCCCAAAATAATTTAGATCCTTGTCTTGTAGGCATAGTTTAACTACCTAACAAGGCTACACATTTTATTTGTCTTCTAGGTGAGTTGTTCCAGTGACTAAGAACTATGTTGACTGAGTTCAGGCTCTTAGGTCCACTAAGCTCACAAGGCTCAGGATAGGACAAAGAGTCAGAATGAATGCAACTCAACTCCATACTGTGAAAAGCAACTGTGTGATTTCCATAACTGGAACAGGGATGCTAAATTTGCTTCAGCAGAACTTACCTGACTTGTCCTTGTCCCCCAGTGCCATTGGTTAAAGAAAGAAAGCAGAGAGAGGATGTCTGGAACAATGGAATCATCATCTTTTGTACATGCTGTTTCTTCCGAAGAACTAGAGTGTCTGAAAATGTTAAAGTCCTATTGTGATGGATAAATTGTGAAGTTTTAGGCCTGGATACCTGGTGGTAGCCTACCTGAACACATCATGTGCAGCAAGTTGATATTCAGATTAGAAAGAAAGTGGACATTGTTTCAGTTAAAGGAATGCATTATAAAAACACTTCCAGAAAGTTAATATTCCCTAGTTCCCATCGGAATAGCTTGTTAAATATCACCCAAAGTGGAGGGAAGAACTCTACAAGAACGCAGCAACGGGTATGCAGTTGAAATGGCTTAATGGAGCATTAGTCCCTCTAATAGCAACTGACTGTTTATGTTGAACCCCTGCAAGGTAATTTATCACAAGTTGATCTCATTAGCCACCAGCAGACTAATAATCCATGACCTCTGATCCCTTTCAAAAGCTATCCTCATCTTCCAAGATTGGCTGCCACACAGGTGAAGGCTGTTCCTTTGTATCTTGCATCCTTCCATCACTTCACTTAAACTTGACGTAGGCCAAACAGAGAGACGCATAGGAATCCAATCTTGCTACCAATGGGTATTTGTTCAGGGTGTAGGTAACTTGACAGAAATACAAACAAGAAATGACTTTTGCACGTGTGCAAACAAAAAAATATCATACCATGTATTGGACTCAAAATTAGTTATTCATTTTGTTAGTTCACATTTCTGCACAAAGTAAACTCAGTTTACTTTTTTTACTTGATAGAAAAAAAAGGAATTTGGAGTGAAGAAAGAAAGAAAGACACTTTTGCTCCCAAGTAAAAAGAAAAATCAACTTCCTCAACTAAACCTTGCTAAACATGCTCTTTTAGGATAATGACAATTCTACCTTTCCTTTACTTTTACATGTAGGTAAAGAACATTGTATAATGATGAGCCATATGCAATGATCACCTGAAGGCACTGTTTGGCCCAATACTATCACCGACTAACCGGACAAACATGATAAAACAGCACTTCTTATTGAACTAACCAGAACATGAACATGAAGCTGCAGTGAAACATACACAGCCCAAGGAGACACAGACTAGCTATTACAGCAAGAGACTTCCATCTTTGACTCCCGCCTCTTCCTCACCAGCTCATTTTTCATCCACTAGCTTGGCTCTTCCTAAGGCTGTTGTTTGTTTCTCGAACAGTGTGTGTGTGTGTGACTCTGTGTGCGTCTTTCTTTGTCTGTACGTTGACTAATGATCTAAGTAAAATTATTATGCCGTCTTTGTTTTTTCCCGCTGTTGGAGCTTTAACATTTAGACACTGACACACCCTGTAAATTTCTCAGACTGTAGGTTAAGTTCAGCGGTTTAAGGAACTAATTTGCTGAAGTCAGACGGAAGCAGCAGTTATGCATAAAACAATGAGTGAGCCTGAGCTACCATTTAAAGCTTCATCAAGCATTTTTTCCTGCATTTTACTGCTGAATTCCAGATCTCTGGGCAATATAAAAACAGTCTGCAGCAGTTATGAAACCTTAACCTGGTGTAGCTAAGTATTTTTTCCATTTATCAACGTATTCAACTCCTAAGACTACTGGATCAATTGCGATGAGGAATCAAGTTTAAACTGTTAAATGTTACATTTTCGTCTAGCATTAGTGAAAAACATGCAAATTCCTTAAAGTGTTTCTTAGCATTTGGGGTTCAGAGGAAGATGGCGACTTTTAAGAGCCTCACTTGAAATGCCATTTGGGTCACTCAGAGTAATGGCCAATAGCTGCTGCGTCATTATCAGCTGTTTTAATAGAGGGGAAGCATTGCTCTGTATAATGATGCTGTGGTTAAGTGCTGCGTAGACGGCATTTTAAAAGCTGCATCAGGAATGCATTCATAAATACTGATGAGGTCGTCTGAGTGCCGGTACAAGCATCTAACCGAGACGATGAGGGAGGTTCTCCTGCCCCGCTCGGTTTCTCCTTTGTCAAAATCAGGCCTGCATGATGGAAACAAAAAAGTCCAAAAGGAAGTTTCCCCAAAGTGGAATAAAGTAAACAGATTGATTTCAAGGGGGAAACAGGAAACAATCGACTGGGTTTCTTTGTCGACACTCTGTTGTTGCCATCAGCTGCTACGGTCATATTTCTTTCTGTCTTGAAGCAACAGAAATCCATTCATCAGGGCTTTAATGGGTCAGCTGTAGACACAAAACTAATGGAACATTTCTCAAAAGTGAATCAGCACACAGTGATTTATTTACTGGGTTTTAGTTTGGAAACCCAAACTTAAAAAGGGACTGATGCAATACATTTATCATATAATCTCCTTAAGGAGATGTTTAATAGAGATGCGTTCAACAAGTATGAAAAATAGGTTTAGCACATCTTTCACAAACCGTTAAAAATCGTGCTGCGTCAAAAGCCTTCAACGGAGAGAATTTTTGAATATTGGAAGTGGAAGAGAAAGTAGTTGGCATTAAGACCAAAAGCCACTTGTTCCTACTCAGTAACCAAGGATACTATGAAGCCATCAAAATGCAGATAGGATTCAATACTAACGCACACATACAGTATAGACACGGACGAATATGTGCATATTCCCTATCTGAGCCCAGGTCTCTCAGCCTCTAATAACTCTACCCTGATGAAACATTCATGAGAATTCATGAGCTCTGCGTAATGAGGCTGACACGGATTCTCTCATCTACTCTGCCTCGGCTGGATCTGCATCAGGACTGTCAGCGGCGCGGCGCAGCTTGGACGTACGAGGCGAATCAGAGCCGCCCGGGTCAGGCCGAACCTCATCAAACCACACGCGACACAGAGAGGAGGTCGCGGATTGGTTCAGATCGACATCACAGCCCGCTGAGATTAAATTTAAATTGCATCAATTTAAATTTGTCATGGTTGGTTTTAAATGGTGATTCAGAACAGGCGGGACGACTTCTGTAGAATAAGTGAAAACTGAAATGTCGTCTATCAGGAAGTAACTCAAAATACAAAACAAGTTTTGAGAACATCAAGGTGTCTAAACTGGCTCTTTCTAAATCCACGGTTCAACTCATTTACCACAACATCTAACTTTGACATCAATATTTATTCTGGAGTACTGCTGAATGCTACGCCGCCACATTTAAGTAGTACAAATGAAGTTCTACAAATGAAGTTCAGTGGAATCACTAAAATTTCTTTAAATCTTTCTTGGGCATATCAAAAATGCTGGGTTTTTCTAAGACTGGTATTTTTGTCCTGTTGGTACTTCAAATTTAACTTCTAATCCTGCTTATATTCTTAACGCCTCTACAGCCTAAAAAAGCAGATGTATATAACTTCACTGCACATGCCAGAATTGGGGAAATTATGCATAATTCAGATGGTTTCATCTCATGAAGTCATAAGTGAAAATAGAAAGGCTCTTGATTCCAGAGATGTTCATTGTGAACTTGCAACCTAAAGGAGAAGAAAGAACCAACTTGGCATTTATCAGGCTTACAATTTCTATTACATTTAAGTCTTAATGGTTCAAATCTCTAAAAGAATGCAAAAGCAGTGAAAGGGTTTTACTCCTCAATTTGAGACTGTAGCTTACTTGCACTTTGACTTATCTGAATTTAAGTTTTCAAAGCATATTAGTGTATCATTTTAGTTCATATAACATAAATCGGCCCATATAACAAATAAAACAAAATAATTATTTGCAGATTTAAGACATTCTAATTAGGGTTTAATCCTGATCTTAATTACTTTGTTCTGATGCTGAGTCGGTTCTAGGACCTAAATGAGTTCACTTCCAGAATGTTTGGCTCATTTTAGTTTTACACAGATAAGTGTTATTAATGAACCTGAGAGTGCTGCCACGGTTCATCAGCTGCTCTTTCAACACATGAACAGTTAGACACAGATTGCTGATTTGCAATTTCTTCACATCAGGCATTCAAGTTCATTACTAGAGTTTCCTAAATAATTCCCCTTAATTATCTGCTCAGGTCACACAGAGGTCAATTTATGATTTTAAAATGGTTACATTTGGTGAAAAATAGCAGGAGTGACCAATTTATAATTCATAATCCTAAATTACCCGAATTTGATTTATGCAGCAATGAGGGGCAACGGGAGGCCAAAAAGAAGTAGGGAGACGTGTGTCATATTAGGTCAGAGAATATCTTTTAAGCAATGAGTTTTCCATTTTGGGAACCCACTGATGATCACTGCTGGATCAAAGTGAGAAGCAATCATTACATTTCATTAGAACAGGGCATCAAAGTCCAATATGACCTGGTTTTCCCATGTTTTAAAGAAACATGACAAAGGGACATACCCAGTGGGATGCCTCTGATACTGAGGACATTACATAGGGAGAGACATGTAAAGGAATAAAAAACTGTAATGATGATGCTGAGATAACCAGTAGTTTGCTTTTATTTAAGTTTAGATAAAGGGGCTTATAAACTTTCTTCACTTGGCACTCTTTGGCCTATCAACAAGGCTTTTTATGTTTTCCTGAAGTTGAAGAATTTAAGCACATTGTGAGAAAGATCAAGTTTTGAACTACATGTCGCTTTTCATCCAACCCGTTTTATTAGTGAATACTGGAATGACAATACTTTTCGCTTTATATTCCCTTCACACTCGATCACCCAACTTTCTACATATGAAAGTTTATTTGTTCTTTCACAGGCTTTGAGTGCTTCAGCGTGCTCCAATCGATATTAGCTTAATTAATCAGAAATTATGTCAGGTTGATGCCAGCAGAGCTTGTTCCAAGCATTGAGCCAGCTGAGTCGAGGTAATCTTCATCAGTGCTGACAGAGCGCCTGCATTGCATAGTGTGAGACAGCAAAAACCCATTACTGGGTCCTTGTTGTGACATTTGAGTAGCATTTGTGTGTGTGTTTTGCATATATAGCATCATTAAGTTTCAATGTTCCTACCAGAGCAATTTTCATCATGGTCAAATTGTGCCCAAAGCTTTTAATAGATCTATATAACAAGGTAAATACTGAGAACCGATTTAATTCAGTGAGATGATATCTGAGATGTAGCTAAGAATCTTTCAGCGGTGATAGATTGGTAGATACTAGTGTATCCATATACTTGAGATTTCCATACCAGCAGCTGATAATTGGTTAGACAGCAAAGTCTTTCAAACTGGCATTACCTTACTCAGCAGAAAAATCTAATAAATACTCTCACTCTAGTACCCATAAAGGTTTTGGAGTGAAGAGGATAAAAACTTAAGACTTCTCTTCCTGTATATTAAGTTTGTAGGCAAAGTCTATAGTAAACTAACTTTACTGTTATTTTCTATACAGTAAAAAATGAGGAGAAGCCTTTTGTTTTGCCTCAGGATTAAATGGAAAACTATGCTTTGTCCGTCTACCTTGTGCTTTGTAGCATGTGTGCCATCTTCAGATGAAAGAAGACTAATTTACTGTACTATTTCACACAGAAGCAATAAAGCTTGGGGGAGAACAACAAAAGCTGATAAACTACTCCGGTGCAACAAACACCATATGTTTAGAAACTGAACAGTTTTTCTAAACCAAGATCAATTTAAGAGGAACATTTGAAAAAAGCTAAAAAAAAAAAAAAGGCTTCAAACAACTTATTAATATTCTAGAGCAGCATGAAATATTGATCAGCTTCACACAACAAAAATGACGAACACACTGTGATGAAGCTTGCTTCAAGCATTTTATAAGCTCTATACGGTGTAGGGTTTATTAGAATGTTTTTAAAACATTTTGGATGTTCGATAGTATCATCAGAAGTTGCCATTGTCGTCCAGATACTTCAAAAAGTCATTCCAGTAATTTTAAATTATATTTAATGCATCAGTTGTGACTGACTGTGCTCATTTCTATTGGGTTCAGTTTGAAGAGACCAGGTAAACAGCATGCATTTTTCAAACATGGGCTTTCAATGGAAACATTGGCTTGTCAACTTGACAAGCACACCAGAGCTCTATTAGCAAAAAGGCTTTTAGGTATATCAAGCTCAGCACAAAATATATTGTCCTATTATATATAAAAGGCCTGCATTAAAAGCAAAATAGAGG
Organism: Brachyrhaphis roseni; assembly: GCA_903066815.1. Lineage (NCBI taxonomy): Eukaryota > Metazoa > Chordata > Actinopteri > Cyprinodontiformes > Poeciliidae > Brachyrhaphis > Brachyrhaphis roseni. Next base: position 14,609 of record CAEFZY010040336.1, read on the forward strand.
CTATTAAAATAAAAGCTTTTTTAAAAGAAATTTTTGCTTATAAAAACAATAGTGTTTTGTTGCACCTAAATAAATGTCGATAACCTCATAAAGTATAAAGTGCACTCCTACAACTCCTGAGTTGGTAAAGATTTTTATGTTGATGCTGTTTTCTGGCAGTAAGTTAATGTTTTTTGGTGTCTGGAAAATAAGCCATTTCAAAAAAACTCCACATTATTGAGTCACAGATGCTCATCCATTACTTAGCAATCAGAGCCCAGGACACCCTGTCATCTGGCAACCCAAGTTGAGCTAAAGCACAATTGGATCAAGAAGTCAGAGGTCGAACAGAGAGAGAGAGAAAAAACAACAGAAAAATCAATATCAGTATCTGAGAAAATAGTTATTCATTTTCTGCAAAATATACAAGTTGATGCTACAAGGAAACCACCTTATGCTTTAAATAGCTGCTTCAGAGGTTTTAAAATGGTGAACTTTGTAATCGAGCTGAATTCAAACGGAGTCATTTGAGCTGGCAGCACATGCGAGTGTGTGCGAATACATGAATGAAAAACCTGGAGTCCAACAGGATTAGCTGGTTGGATTATCAGGATTCCTGACACTCACAACGGTTTTCTGTCTGTTGTTTTGACGTTTGATCTTAATTGCTTCCATGTGATCACTGCATCTATAATCTTTTGCAATAATTAAATAGAAAAACACAGATTTAGGAGCGGCCGTCAATTTGACTTCTTTAAGCTAAATGAGTGTTTTAATATTTTATTTGCAAAATGTAAGCTCTTTCATTTTTAAAGCTTTATCCAGCCATTTGGCTAAAGCAAAGCTCCATCTTTGAGCTTCATTAACTGTGTTGCTGTCTTCATTAATATTCATTCCATCCAGTGACTCCACTTCCGATAAACGCAGGTGCAACTTTTCCTTCAAACCTTGCGGTGCCTCATCTCAGAGATGAACTCTCCAAAACGCATGCAGGTTTCTGGATTGATGGTCATGAATGTATTAACGCCGGTAAACAGTGAGCGCTGCCACCGGGCTGCGCGGCCAGTCCGATGCTTCATTTGCATTTCAATCTCTTCATCTCAGATCCCTGTGTTTACCCGACTTCCCTCCTCCCCTGTGTTCATTTGTCTGCTCAAGAGAAGGATCAAGCTTTGATATCAGAGGAAACTTCAAAATCCCTCACCTCAGTTGATGTAGAAGAAATTGTGGAGGAGAAGGAGGTGAAAGCTGGGTAATCAGGCGTGGATTAATGGAAAGGGGGTAAGCAAAATCATCGAGAATATATTAATAATTTATATTGAATGTAATTCTAGAGTTTCATCTTTACATTAGCCAGGTTTAAAGCTAAAAAAACAAAGCTCGGTATGGGGGTGCTTTAAAAGTTTCTATGCTGAAGTAATGTGAATCAACAAATCACAGAAACTCATTCTTTCATCTTTTGGGTTAGATTATTAATGCCAATCAAATTGATTGGCATTCTATTTTACATGGCAAAGAAATTATACTTATACCAATGCTCAAGTAGGTCCAACCACTGCAAAGGCTTGTAAGGGTTTTTATATTAGAATAATTTAACCTTTTAAAACGCTGTCTTTGCCAAAATACTTTGGTATTCAGAGGATTTTATAGTCTACGAGGCAGTGATATGAGGTGTTTGTGCTTGGATTTTGACAAACATTTCTACTTTTAGTGTCATAGGCTTAAAGCTTTCTGCCCTAGATGGCACAGCTTGGTGGGTGCCACACCTATTGGCATTTGTGTGTATTATCAATGTGAAATATTTTGATTCTTCCAGAATCTGGGCACGATTTGACCATTTATAGCTCAGAATTTTACATATTAGACCACTTGACTACAATCAGAAATTCTATAAAACACAATATGAATCTTATGAATCCTTTTTTTTGAAAATGCACCTCAAAAAGGAATATATGTTGTGATGTTCTACAAACTCCAGTTTTAGGAATTTATTTTACTTCTGTAGTGAATTACGTTGACCACATTATATTTTGTCACTCATATAAAGTAGCTGGAAGCCTGAGAGTGAAGTGAGTCGAGCCAAACCTAAAGTCAGAGAGACACTGTTATTTGTTCATTAAGCGTGGGAATTCCAAGCTTAGAATTTGGTAAAATGTCATGTTAATTTGTACATTTGTTGAAAGTCTTTTGGATGTATTGTTGATCATAATTATTGTTAGAGTACATTTTGAAGTTCAGACGAGTTAATATGCAGCTCAATGTAGCATATCTTTAAGAATAGTTGTGTAATTCTGTTTATAGACTATACCTTTGTGGTATTTATCTGTATGAAGGAAACCAATGTAAAAGGGATAATGTGCTAATTGTTGAAAAGAGACTAGGTTTATGGAAAAGAGAGGTAATATAGATGTATTAACATTGTACATAGTAAATAGCTTGTTGGTTAAATAAAACACTAGAATTAAAGGCAGTTCTTCTGTCGTCATTGCTCTTTCCTGTATTATTCAGTTAAAGCACTTTACTTTTACAGCAGTCCTGCTGCTCAGGACCTGTAATAAATTTTCAATGCTTTATTTGTAATATGACCGCCTTAAAATCTGAATCAGGATGCAAAACAATGTTTAGGACTTGGTATTAACTCCCATTCATCTTTCATTAATTTGTATAGCCTATGCTTGACCCTTACCCTAAACCTACCCATGATTTGACATGGGTAACCCTTCACCAAAACCTAATTTACACCTTAGTCCTAAACCTAACCCCTAACCCTACAACAGAACTAATTCTTATGGGACCCATAAGTATCAGTAGCTCCCCAAAATATAGTATGTATTGCGAAAATGGTTCTTACAATGCATCAAAAACAAGGCCACAAACACACACACACGCACCCCCACACACCTGACTCTCAACACATTCGTGCTGCATTTTGCAATCTCAGAGACATTTTAATCATAGTTTCTGTTTAATCCAAATCAAAGCTAAAATTCTGTTTAATCCCTCAACACGTGCACACACACACCTGCTGAGAACTTTGCATGTGTGTGACAATATCAGATGCCTCCTGACCATCTGCAGAGGTCTTTGATAACCTGATCACAGCAGCTGATATCAACAGAAGCACTCTGACCTGTTAAAGCATCTGCACTGAGGTGGATAAAACAGGGACTACATCATCAGATGTGCAGCGGTTCCACCAGCGATCTGCACCGGGCAAAGGATTTGTCTCAGTCGTCGGATAATACTGGATTGCAAGAACAGATATTATAATGCAGCATGACCTGCTGACATCGTGCTACCTGTCTGGCACAAACTGATCCCAGCTGTCGGCGGATCAAGTTTATCCTCAACTCTGATCATATAGGCTGCATAAAAAACAGAGGCTCAGAGGCATGATGTGATTTAAATGACTGTTACTGTCACTGTAATCATCCTGTAGTGATAATCCTTGACTATATGAGATCTGGATGTGTAAGGGGTATGCTTATTCTTATAAAACATCAGACATTCCTGTTCAAGAGCAACTGTGAATCACACACCTAAAACTACTTTGATGTGGTGAGTTGGGATGGGGACCGAGATAAGCAGTTGCTCATCAAGTTATGCCTGGTTCATGAGGCAAGACTTTCAAATTATCAGACCATTTTCTAACCTAGGAGACCAGACACAACAATGGTTTTACCAGGTTTGCCGTAAAATGTGTGGCATCCAGCCACGCAACAGGAGCAACACACCACATACAAACTGATTTCACTTGCCAACATTTAGATGTCAGACAGAAAATGCCACAAAACCTCTTGAGACCAAACATGAGTTCAGAGTAAACAAACATGGCAGACTGGGAAGAAGCAATGGAATATTGGGGAAGAAACATAAGTCTTTCTGGTTCACAGTGGCAGTTGTCTTATCTTCTGTGTATATTAATTTTACCACCTTGATGGAAACACGGCGGGAAAATTTAAATTTCCGATTGGCTACACGTCACATCCAACAGGCTGCATTGTTGTTTCTCCTCAGGGAACACCACACATGCTGTGATATCAAGTCAAGACAATTCAATATGCTGAATATCCCGACATCTTTCCAAGTGAACCAGATCACAACACGACAAGAATATCTGAAGAGGAAAATATGACTAAAAATTGGCACAGAAATCTTTCCGTGTGAACTAGTTCAGCTGATTTTAGGGAACTGATTCAGTCTTCTGTCCTGTGTGGGATCTGAGCCTCAGTAAAGATGGGAACACATCAACAGCATGAACAAATATTTTCTGTTGGTTTCTCCTCAGACAGAACTGATGCAGAGTATTTAGACCAATGATGCCTCTCAACCTCACTTTCATAAATCTTTCTCAAATATGTGGAAACATCAGATAAACATTTCCTGCTTTGCTGTGAATCCCAACTGATAGTGCAACATGCTGCTGTGCCTCTGCATCATATCAACCGCGGTATGCTCTGTGTGTATTAATAAAGCAGGCTGTGCTGTGGTCACTGATTTATACTATGCTGTGTCACATAAACATTAAGTGCCTGACACTCTGATAAAATACTGCCTGCTTCTTTGTCCTTGTTATCTTTTTGACCTACGCTTGTACCCAACGACTGTCGCATTACTCCACACAGAGCAGCCACTGAGGGAGATCCGGAGGTGGCTGTACAAGACAAACAGTGTATTTATGAAGCGGTGGCTCACAACAAATGTAAGATTACACACTCTGACAAAAAAATGAGAGTAGATCCAAATGTAGTCCATTATATTTCCATCTATTTTCTAAACCCACATGTAGTTGCAGGGCAATGAGGGAGCTGGTGGGTAACTCCAGCTGTTAATGGGTGAAAGGCAGGGTACATCCTGGACATGCTGCCAGCCCATCACAGGACAACACACACACAAATACCCATGCACCCCCCCCCCCCCCCCCCCCCCCCCCCCCCCCCCCCCCCCCCCACCCACCACCCCACCCCCCCCCCAAAAAACAAAAAAAAACACAAAACAAAAAACAAAATAGCGTAGA
>CAEFZY010040337.1:0-29361 GCA_903066815.1 Brachyrhaphis roseni
GCTTGTTGGTGGGCCCTGCCCCCTCCCCCCTTTTCTGGGGGGTGGTGTGTGTGGGGTGGGGGGCGGCGCGCGGGTGTGTTCCCCCCCCCCCCCCCCCCCCCCCCCCCCCCCCCCCCCCCGCGCGCTGACAGCCATAAACCAGTGGACGAGCATGTCTCTTTCAGCAGAGTCAATTTTACAGCTCTGAGTCGCAGCTTTGAACTGACAAATCAATAAAATCAGAGGGAGTTAAATAATTTAGAGCTAGCTCTAATTAGTCTTCTAGTCCTGCAGTATAGATTCTTTTACAATATTGATGACAGAGTGCTGGTTTATGGAAGAGACTGGACAACTAAACTCCCCCTCGCCCACCTCCTACCACCAACCCACCCCCCTTCTTCCTTACCTTCACATCAGAAATGATGAAGGAGAAATCAACGATGTGAGTTTTAATTTCAGAAAGATGGCATCAGACACTTTGGGTCATCTTGATTGTTTTGTTCATGGAAGCCAACACCCAACATGAGATCCTGCAAATGAATTCATAACAGGGACCCCTTGGCCTCACTGCCTTAGCTAGGTCACATCTGAATGTTGCTATATGTGACACGTGCCTATTTTTCCTGATGTGTCATTTCTTTGCTGTTTGTCTGTTTAGTTTATTACTAAACTAATCCTCTCCCCCATGACTAGTTTATTACTTTTATGTATTACTTTGAACTGCCTTGTTGCTGAAAATGTGCTATATAAATAAAATTACCTTACCTTACCTTATACACCCTGAACTTTTTTCCACATTTTCACACTCTGGCATGCATGTGCATTCAACTCACTGAGTCGATACTTTAAAGAACCGACCGTTAGCAGATCGTTTAGGTTATGTGGGCTGGACTTTGACTGGGCCACTTGAAGGCACGGTACTGGTTTGATCTGGACTAGTCCAGTGTATCTCTGTGATTGTGTTCAGTTGGAAAGAGGAGCTCCACTCTAGTGTTTTTGCACCAGCTAACAGTTTTTTTTCCCAGGATTGTCCTTTATCCTCCCATAAACATTTACCAATTTCCCTGCTGAGGAAAACAATTTCACATGACACCTCCACCACTGTGAATTTCTTTGGAGATTTTTCCGCTGTGTTTGTTTTCCAAAAATGTTCAAGTTTGGCTTCCTGAATTGCATGTTGCAAACTGCTAAAGAAACTTTTTTTGTTGTTGTTTTTCTTTGCTTCAAAATGTCTTTTATTGTCTCTTCCATTTAGGCCAAGTTTGTGAAATGTATCGACGTGAATTTCTGCAGCTTCTCCAGAGCTGCTGATTGGCTCTTTGGGTATTTCTGTCATTAATATTCTCTTTAGCTTAACTGGGTGGTGATATATCATTAGGTTCATAGTGGAACACTCCATATGTTTGCAGATCATGGATTTTGAAGTGCTCAGAGAAATGTTAGGAGCTTGGGATACAACAAACCCGGCTTTCTATCATCAGATTTTCTCCTTGACCCGTCTGCTGTGTTCCCTTGTTTTTGTGATGCTGATGGTTCACTAATATTCCTCTAAGACCTTCACAAAACAGCTGGATTTGTGAGATTAAATTACACACAGGTGGGCTGCATTTACTAAGCGAGTGACTTCTGTAGAAAAGTAGTTGCACTGTATTTTCTTTTCTTTTTAGGGATTTGTAGGAAAACGCATGGCACACTTTTCAGATTTCTCCTTATAAAACAATTAGAAATCCATTTCTTCTTAATATTATGGCCTACTTTCTGTTGGTCCATCACACGAAATCAAAAAACACAATAAGGTTTGTGGTCGCAAGATAACGAGGGACAACAGGCTACATACTGTATCAAAATACTTGCTGAATAAATTTGTAAATTTGTATTGTAAGATCATATCTCTCCTGATTTCCCCACTGGCTTTTGAAAATGTAGAATTCAGTCAAATTTCAGGAAAGTCAAGAAACAAAAAGGTGAGACAGATTGATTCGGAGTGTCGGGAACATGTGTGGGAACATAAAGATTTTTTTTTTGTTTTGTTGTTTTATGGGCCAATACTCGCCATATCAAAGGAATAATAAAAATTTAAATGGCTGGAAATAGGATGTCATTTAACTCTCTCGAAATTAGATTGGACACAAAAATGTGAAAGGCCTTTTCTGGAGTGTGTGTGTTTTATTTGTGCCTTCGGGGCAACAATAGTAGCCCAGCAGTGAATGTGGCAGAGGTCAAAGAGGAGAATCCATATGGCTTCTTGTTATAAACTTCATGTCGAGAGGAAATGTGAAGGCTAGGATTTTTAGCAACCGTATAGCAGCTCTCTCTTTTTTTGAAGAGTTTTGGCCTGCCAGTATTGATTCCTCTTGGGGAATTGTATTGTAAAAAAACCCAGAAAAAACATCAAGTGCTTTGTTTCTTGTTGTGCTTGCTGGGCTGCAGAGAGGAGTCTGTGGGGAAAACGTTGTTTTATTGTTATTTTTAATAGAAAGAATGAACATGGAGTTTAGCTTGCTACATTTCAGGTATACACCAGTCCTTTAAACCTTTTAGTCATTTCTCTGACTGTAGATATAAAGAAGTTTCAGTCAGTAGTTACTTTTTTCAACACATATCTCTGTTACTTGATTGACATAATCTCTTGTCTTTGGAAGGGCTGCTGAGACAAAAGGGGCTCCATCACGTCACATTCACACCCATGGAATCAAGGAGTACATTTGTCTGATCAACTTTAAAATGATTATTTTCTTTTTGAAGTTGCATTTCAACTGTTTTGAAGTTGCGTTCGTAGTTGTTCGAGACAACTAAGAATGGTGCAACCAACAATTTTGACCAAAAAGATGCACTTTGGTGAATTTCTTTTTTTTTTTCCTCACTGAACTTAAAGCCGTTTGATCAAACTTTTGCAATAGAAATATACATTTCCTTCAAGGTTATTTTTTTGGGGGGTGGTGGTGAGTTGACCTTCTTCTAACAGTCCTAATAAAAGTAAAAGGCTAAGATGGTAAACTTTGATGGCACGATCACAAACTAAAAACATTTACATATAGTGGTTTCATTTTGCTATTTAGTATTTTAGAGATATCTTGCAAAACACTGGAGTTCTGGACAATTTCGGTCAATGTATTATAATTAGTGCTTAGATAACTTTCCTGTGTGAGACTTCCCAGTCAAAAAGTCAAGTTTGCTTGTATAGCACATTTCTGCAAAAAGGCAGTTCAAAGTGATTTACATCATAAAAACATCATACAGTAACCAATTATATTCTTCACTTTTTGCCACGAATTAGAACAAACTTAGAATCCAGAGGAACTCCTATTAGTTTATCTAGAGAAACTACTCATTACCTTAGATCAACATTTAGCATTAAACTTTTTAATATCAGAGCAAGACCTAGCGAAATCTAGAACAAACTTGGAACAAACCATCTACTTTATAGAACCAAACACGGAGAACCAACATTTAGTTTTATCAGAATAAGAATCCAGAGAAACTCCTACTAGTTTATAATTTATGGAATACTTATTCTTATGGGGAACCAATATATAGTTCTTTACTTCTACCTTTTGTCTTTCTTTTGGTTTTGTTTGTATTTCCTTCTAATTCATGTAAAGAACTTTGAACTGCCATGTTGCTGAAAATGTGCTGTACAAATAAAACTACCTTACCTTAGTCAAATGCCATCATCAATATCACCAAGCAAATATATATTAAATATGTTAATCTATTTCAGGTGTGTTGTTTGCCTGGTTTTAAAAGAACTCTGCGTTTCAGCATCTCAGAAGTCGTCTAGAAGTTTGCGCCAGAGTTGTGGTGCATAGAAACTTAAACTTAATTCTGCGTAATTCAACTACAATCCTCTCTGATGAGCTAAGGTCAGGCACTCCAGATTCTTTTTGTGACCATTTTGTGGCCCTGTAAGTGCAGGTGTGTGCTGCTCACTGCAGAGGTCTGGGCATTGTTAGTGCCACTTGCTTATGTGTGAATGCGTGCGAGGAGAAGGCTGTTATCAGTCCCGGGGGGTGGAGGGTGTGAGGATGAGTGGAGGGAGGGGGGGAACTATCGATCATCTCTTTTAATTACCCCGAGCATAGCGAGAGGCCTAAATTAACTCCTCTCCTCTGGCTGCTGAAAAAGCCATGCATATTTCACGACCAGGAGACCAATCGTATGTCACTCAGCCCTTCTTCTCTCCTCTGACAAGACAAGACTTATCACCGTTATTTATCTCTCGCGCCCCCTCCCCGCTCCCTCTCCTCCTCACCCCTCTCCTCTCTGTGGCAAACATGTTGTCTGCGTGCAAAACAAAAGAGTGAATAACGAATATCCCATAGCTGTGGGTGTAAGGTTGTGGCAAGACAAAAACAAAAGTGAGTCTCAAGTGTCTCGATTGCCGGGGTTTGTTTTTTTTCCCGTTTGTTTTTTTTGTTTGTGTGTACACATGTGCAGTCGTGTGTCACACGTGTGGGGGTGTGTGTGTCTGTGTGTTTCTTTGCTGCTATACGAGAAGCGGTGAAAACCCACGAAGATGCATTAGAGGTGTTTTACCATGCTGCTGTCATCGCGGCTTGTCTGCCGGCTGTGCCGCAGAGTGCCGTTTTCCTTCAGGGAACTCTTGTGTTGTGTTTGGGGGCCACTCTGCTTCCATCGCTGTCTTTCTTCGCACTGCAATTTGCTTCATGTTTCACGACAAAATTCATTCCCCCCTTTCCTTTAGTACGCTTCACGATCGAGTGATTGTGTCGCTAAAACGTTTTCTTCCTTTTCTCGTCTTGGGCCTGCCTGAGGAGATTCATACAGATCGACAGGAAAGCCTGCGTAGAGCATGTACAAGACCTCGCAAACGTCTCCGTGCCCCTTGAATTTTGTTTTTTCTTTTGCAATTTGTGTCATTGAGACAATAAACTTCAACATTTTTATTGGAATTCTGCACAAAAGACCGATACATAGTAGCAAATCATGCAAAAATGGAAGGAAAGCAATACAAATGTAAAAATTTTTGACGAATTTGTGCTCAAGTATTATCTCATAGTCCCAAACAGATTTAGGGTTGAACTTTGACTAGGCTATTCTCACAAACGAACATGTTTTTATATAAACAACCAACTCTGAACATCTCCTCTGCACCGTTCATGTGCGGGATACACGCTGGACAGGTGCCCAGTCCGTAAAATATGATCAAGTAATTGACCATCTATTACATATTGTATCAACTTCGATGTAGCTTTGGGTGGTACTTTGTTTATTTTCCATTCTGGTTAAGGCAGAATATATTTTTAGACTGAACTCTGGCTTCTGAGTAACAAAGAGTAAACCCTACAGTTTAAATATAGTTCTCATTTCCACAACCTTTTCCATAAAGTCCAAGTAAGTCCTTTATAGACTTATTTTTTCATTTTTCAAATGAAAAAATCATATAAAAACACACACATGAGTGTTAAGATGATCTTTGTTTTCCTTGAAGTTTAAACAGGTCCTCAAAAGGTTACCCAATATCTCTAAACCTTTGCCGTCCCTCCAGTCGTACGGGTCTCCCTTCAACACGACACAGAATATTTCTCATATATTTTTTTTATTTGAGATACATTCATTTTCCTCCACTACAGAGAAATTTATTTCTAGACCTGATCAAAACCTTCTTAGCATTAAAAGTCTAAAACGCTCAAGTTTGATTGGCAGGGCAGTCCCACTCCATCAATGTTACACATGAACTGAACAACATTTTTCTGGAGTTAGAGGTTTAGAAGTCAGGTAGAATCAGTAATGCAAAATTCTGAGTGTTTTTCAGAATCCAATGATTGTTCTTTTTTTCTTTTTTTTGCCCCCACACGACCGCTTTCTGATGCGTGGTTTCCCTTTTGAAGGGCGTGTTTTTTCAGATAGGCTTTCCGTGGATGAGTCACTTTTCAAGATATCCGAGTGCAAACGTGTAATCACTGAGCCAAAGGGGGGGTATTTGATTTTTTTGTCTCCTGGTTAATTAAACAAATTTAACACAACCTCTGCTCCAGTGAGGTTTAATTAAGTGAAGTGGCTGGTTAAACAGTTGCATTGGTGTGACAAACTCGGAACACATATTTATTACTGCTTTAGTCTTACTTCTTCAATACAGCAGGGAATGCATTTTTTTTTCTCTTTGGCCATTTTAAACATGGATGGAGAACGTCTTCAGTGAAAAAAAAAATACTTGACAGGTTTTGCAGATTTATCCATCATTTCTATCCCACCCTTAACTTTTAGCTTTTCCTTATCAAGATGCGGAAATTGATTTTTAGCCTCTTTCTAGATCCTTTTCCAACTATTCCGTTTTTCTGTCCTCTCATCTCGTACTGTCCTCGCATTATGTGTTGTCTCCCTAGGCTTGTATGTCCTGGAGTGTGTTTGTGAATGTAAAAAAGGGTGATTTGTGTTATACCGGTGAGATGACATGGTAAACAACCCTTACCTATCTGTCTGTCTGTCTGTTTTCCTGCAATGACTCAGAGTCACTCACTCGGCTCTACACAATCAGTCAGCCTGCAAGTCAGTGAATTATCCACAGCTACTAATGGTCCTTCCTCAATCTCGCTCTCATTGTTTCCACAGACACACACACACACAGAGAGAGAGAGGGAGAGAGAGCAGCCATCCTCTGTGTAATTTAAATGACTGTCAGGTCAGTGGCGAGAGCAGCACCTTGCCACGTTAAAAATGCCAGGCGGCTGCCATCGTCACCGCCAACAAGCTGCCCAAACTGTCACACACTCACACACGCGTGGACACGCACACACACACGTGAAGCTGTCAGCCACCGGTCACAATGCATTTACTTAGTGACAGAATTCTAATTAGTGGTCTGGCTGGTGTCACCTGACTTGTTGAGAGAGAGAGAAGGAGCAGCATTTGAATGGTGGGAAAGAGGGTTTTTTTTTGTGGAGGACTGGAAAACGTGGACAAGGGAGATTGAAGGAAGGGTTTGAGAAGAGGCAAAGTCAAAGAAAGAGACTGAGCGAAGCAGACCTCTCGAGTGGCAGACGACGTCGGAAAAAGACAGGAAAGGAGAGTAGAAAGTGAAAATACAGGAGGAGGAGAATTGAGTAACTTTCTCGGTTTTGGCCGCGTTTATTTTTTCGCGTGGAACGCATCAAAATTCCACCCACAAGTGACTAAAGCAATCCCGGCCCCTCCTAAATGCCCACATACCTAATTGCCACATCGATGAGAGCGCTCGAGTTTAACCCCCACAGAACCGCTGACACGACTGCGCTGTTCACTTTGACACGCCGTCGGCGGAAAACAAGAAGGGAGGAGGATGAGGGAAAGATGGGATTCCGATGAGAGGAAACAAAAATAGACGTGCTGCAGTTTGGATGAATGTTTGGTACAAAACAACTCTATTGCCTCTATGTTACGGCACTCAAAATAGAAGAAGAATGAATTTGCGGCGTTTGGGTGCGTTTTGCATGTCGGAGGTTTTCAGCGGCGCGCCTATCGCCTTGCCATGTATGACGAAGTGTTGAGAAATATGCTTTCCGCAGAGGTAAATGTGAGGAAATTACAAAACATTTTGCAACACATCAACACCTGTCTTTGTGGATCACGTGTCAGGACTGTGTATGTAACTTTTATGGGGTGTTTTTGTTTTGTTTTGATCGATTCATTTACTGTCTGGGTATGACATTTTAATCCTTTGTTTATTGCTCCCAAATGCTCTGACAAATATTGTCTGAATTAACCCAAAAGTAGGCAATGTCATCAGATTTTAGCATCTGACATCCTGAGGTGGGTGAATCTTAAGTATTTGGAAACTGCTCCATGATGTTAGGTTATTCATGGAACATACTGATTAACCATTACTGTTTTCCCAATTCAGTATTGGAGACAATACTGTATTTATTGTTCCCAAATGCTCTGATAAATATTGTCTGGATTAGCCCAAAAATGGACACTATTATAAATTTTGACATCCTGAGGTGAGTGAATTTTAGCGCTCTGACTAGAGTATTGGGAAACTGCTCTGATATTAGGCTATTAATATAACCTAATAATAACCTTATTAATGGTAAACTGCTTTTGAAATTTTTGAGAAACACTTATGTAAATGCCTTAGCACTGCTGCACATACAAGCCGTCTGGGGGCTTTTAACTTCTTGTCAAGGAAAACAATGCTTCTTCTTACGCTGCCATCATTTTTCCCCCCTGTAATATATGTTGTCACACTTGTTTGGTATTCTTTCCAAGTGTGACACAGTAGTAAAAGCATGTTTTCCACAGGGCAGCGTGCATCTGAATGCGAAAAAACAAGGCAGATTATTTGAAACATGAAATCCCACGAAGTATGAGTCGCTCTTCTTGCCATCTCATTTTCTATACTCCGTGTATTAAGATGAAAACTGTAAGGTTTAGTGTTCTGGTGTGTTTCTATTATCCACACATATTCCTTTCATTTTTATTCCATACTGAAGATCAAGTGACCATCTTTGGATGCATGTCCAATATGTTCCTATGTGGCAGAATAATAACTAGAGAGTAGGCCAAGCTGCCTTCAGTTGGGGCCACTCGAAACATGCAGCATGCTGGACTGAGTGAAGATAGAAATCTGCACAGAGTAGCATAATATTAAATAACATCGTCAAAATTTCTTGATGTGGAATTGTTTTAATACGTCACAACATACAGGAGCATTTACAGTTTAACTGGTAATTTAACTGTATATACAGCGAAATCTGACGTGTAACATGGTGATGCCGGGCCCTCAGTTACCTATCACACCGGAGTGTCCTACGTCCCATGATTTAGTCAAGTGCCATCATTAAATTCTTAATCGATTATGCTTCAAAAGCAACTCCAAACAGGTGGGTTTTTAGTCTAGATTTAAAGGCACTCAATGTTTCAGCAGTTTTGCAGTCTTCTGGAAGTTTCTTTAATATATTAATTATTGCCAATTTGCATCTTTGTCTTGGGGCTTGTCAACATGGATGTAGAAATCACTGACAATCGTTAAACAGTCATAATCAATGCACATATGAGAGATAAAAGCTCATTAAAGTCAGGAAAGAAATTTCCCACGTATGTTGGAGTTTTGTGTAAAATTAGTGTCAGAGTTCGTTTATGGCCTTTTACCTCAATTCCCAGATATTCAAAAGAGGTGAAATGACCCAAAGAGATTTCACTGTAATCTGTGATATTCGTAAATATTGAAGCCACTCCTCCTCCTTTTTCAATGTTTTCTATTCTCACTCAAAAAAATTGTAATTAGGAAGCGCTGACCCGATTAGTACGGTCGTTTCAAACAGTTACAGTACTTTGAATACAAGCGTTACATTTTGGGAAACGTAACGCTGTTGCACCTTCCATCTTGTGAAACCCAGCTCTCCGTGGGAACTCAGCTGTTTCGTTGTCTCTCTCCTCCACACAACAACCCTCGACTCGACCCGTCATGATTTCTGAAACTCCCCGCTTCCATTATGTACCAACTCCAGTTCAGTACATAATTTCGCCACTCTCCCACTTCACCCCCTGACATCCTGCAGCTCTTCAGCCTGGGCCTCGAGAGGTTTCAGATTTCTTTGGCTCCTGCTTGAGAATCTTTGAGCAGATTTACAGAGCAGATGGCCCTACATCATGGGGGACGATCAGTTTTGTCACTCGCCATTTGAAAGAAACAGAAAGTTTTTGTCCGGTTTAAAAGGACAGAGCCCAGTTGCATCGTATTTTCCCCACCCTTGAGGAGTTCATCCAGGCCCCATTACTGCGGAACAAGAGCAGGTTGTGGGGTTAGCTCTGACCTCATAGGACTGCGGGGCTGGGAGTAACAGAGGACACGGTGAGCTCTGTGAGGAGAGCTCTTCATGGGGTCAGGAAGCAGAGCGCTTCTCCTCAGTCCTACACTTCACTCTGGTCCTATTAACAGGCATTGTGAAGAGGCACTTTATTTTTTTCTGCTCTGCATTTTTTTCCCCCTCTGTCTACCTGTTTGCATACAGTCTGGGTGGCTGGACTGAGGGGTCCTTCCAACTAATCATATCCTATATAAAGAGCACTTTAAGGGCCAAACAGGGAGTGGAGTGGTCTCCTCTTGTTTATAACCAACTTCGACACATTTTCACACTTCCAGAGGTTCCTCCCTGCCCTCATGGCAATGGCCAAAACAATTGAACAAATCTAACAACACTATGGATCAGCATGTTTTATTTTTTTGGAAAAATTAAAAGTAGAAATAATTTTTTTTCAGGCAGTTATATCTAACCAATACATATATATTTCTTCCTGCCACTAATTCCTAATTACATAAATATTTTGGTAACACTTTATTTGACGGGTTGTGAATAAGACTGTCATGACACCGTCATAAACATGATATAACACCTGTCATGAACATGAGCAAGTCTTCATGAATATTTATGACTGTTGTCAAAGTGTCATTCAGTAAATCATGACACTTTTAATACAAAGTTGACATTATTCAAAATGTCTTTGTTATGACAACTTGTCATTAACCAAGAAATCATAATCTGACATAAATTTGTTGTAAAAGTATTACTGATTGAACTTTGGCTTTAATAACATAAAGCTACATCATTTTTAAAGTTTAATCAGTGACCGGGTGAATACAGGTTTAAAAATGTTCTGTTATCCTTGAGGTAAAAATGGGTTTGATTATTGAAAGGCTGCTGGATGCAGCAATTGCTCCACGGTGGAGGGTAGAAGGTGGACAAAGCTCAACAGAACGAGTTGGGATAAAACACACTTATCTCCCTTCTCGCCTCGTAATCCGCCCTTCTGTCCTCAGACACTCTAAAGGTAATCGTTCGATTTCATTTTACTTTCCACATATCAGAAACCTTCCCCCTCGATTCTCCTTTTCTCCTTCACATCCTGTCCAATCGCCCGCTCGCCTCTGTTCACACTGACTGACATGGCCTTAAGCTTGTCCGCTGACTGCGGCCGTCTGTGTGTACAAGTGTGAAGGTGCGTAACTGTCTGTACTTATGAGATACTGGGAATGCCATAACATCACCGAGGGTCAAGGGTCAGCTAAGTTAGCCCCTTGATCGACACATACAGTGTTAAAATTACCCCCTGTGACCCCTAATGCGCTTCAAAGACACACAGAGAGAGAAAAGACCAGAGGAGGACAAAGCAGAACAAGAAAGAGATTATTGTGCAAGTTGTGCAAGAAATATAACCATAACCCTAATGAGATTTGTGAATGTGAACAATGGAAAAGGAGGAAAAATGATGCCTTCGCTCCCGATTTGTCATTTAAACCAATTCTGCTTTCAGAGCCATAATAAAGCAGATTTTGACTCGATTGCTAAACAGCGTCTATCTGGTGTTTTTCTGATTGAGACCAGGTTTCACGGTCCGGTCTCTAACAGCAAGCTGACCAGATCCTGAAGTAGCAAGCAGCAAAAGATGTCACACGTTAATGTTAATGTCCACTATAATGTCTGAGTTACTTCATGTCAGATGTAATTGGAAAGACACTTTTAATCACATCCGTCCACTGAATAATTTCTAATATATCTTGGGAAAAGAGATTTTTCTTTCCTTTCTTTTTTATTCTTGCTCAGCAGTGGTTTTCACTGCTTTGTTGGCATCCACTGGAGCTTTTAATGTTGTTCAGTCATGAACGTTGACCTTAACTAAGAAACATTAGATCTACAGTGCTTCTGGTTTTATGTGACCTCTTGAATGAGTTGTTTAGAAGCTCCTGATAAAGTTTAATATTTTCTCAGTTTGTGGATAAAAAGACTCGTCGTGGTTCACAGGAGCCCCAGACTCTTAAAAACAAGAATCTTTTTTTAGCTCTTTTCAACCTGACTGACATCAATGACTCAGAACCTGTTCTTGAATTCCCTTAGATCGCTGCATAAAGGGTTGCGTTTTAAAATGCTTCAGTCTCTTTTATGTTGAAATAGACTGAAACAGGATGATTTTACAGGTCGGGAAGTAATCAAGCCCGGGTGGGCCTGATGAAAGTGAACTAAAACTAGGGATAATCACAGTTAATCCATGACTAAACAACATTTGAAATGCTTATGTTTGGTCCTCTTGGTAGGCAATCCAATTTAAAAGATTTTTATTTTTTTGTCGTTTAATAAGAACTATAAACGCAACATTTTTTGGGATTCTCCATGTCTCCATGCCCCAGAAGTGACCAAATACTTGTGAGAAACTCTCAACATTGAAATCAGACAAATGTAGAGCAAAAAAAAAAAAAAAGAGAGAAAAAAACATATAACTAAAGTACAAGAAAGTAACCAACAAAAAAAAAACCCAGAGCGTTACCAGAAGACTTTCTACTTTGACATTTATGAACTGTAACCACTATGGTCAATCTAATTAACAATTTCCTCTCAAAAGCAGGTGCTTTCAACTTATATATTCCCAGAAATCCAATTTGTTTTTCTGTAGTTTATTTTTTTTAGCATATATACCCAGGTTTTTCTTGCAGGGAGGTAATTAAACAAGTCCATTCTTTTTCTGTCCCGCTAACAATCTGGACTCCTTCACGCAGTAGGAATGGAAGTCTCTCCATTGTTTTCCTCCTCTGCCTCCTCCTTTTCCTTGTCTATTTGCAATACTACCTTATTAGCTCTGCAGCTGCTTATCCTCAGTAGACCAAGACCCAGTGATTTTTATGTTTGTCTGTAGATGCATGTGTGTGTTGGGGTGTGTGTGTGTGTGCGCAGTGGAAGACACTTTGCCTCCTGATCAACTGAGCATCTCTCCCTAGTTTGTGTTTAATGAGCAATGAGCGCTGCACAGCCACTAATGACATCTCTGCGTGTGCGTGCGCGAAAGCGCTGCTGTGTACAGTGTGTGTTGGAGTGTGTTTTAAGCAGCCGCGGCGCTAGTTAGCTGCGTGGGTGTGTCCCGTAGTAGTTTTGATTCAATGCATTTCTGATAGAAGGCATGGAAGGGCGCCGGGTCAGGCCAATTACCTCCTTGTTGAGAGATGTCTACTCTTTGATTCTGAAATTCCAAAGGTTGCAGAGAAACTGAAGGTTCTGTTTCGTGTGTGTGGGTGTGTGTGTGTGGAGGTGGGGGGTGAGGGGTGTTGCTGAGCACCGATTATGGAGGTGTTAATTGCAGCATGTTGATTGGACCAGGTAGAGTTGGTTTTTGGTGCATCTGCTGTAAGTGATTACATCTGGGCTAATTTACCAGGCGTGTGTGCCGATGCTGGTGTGTGTCGGGTTTTTAAGAATGCAAACCTGTTTGTTTTTTTTGCTTTTTTTATTCTTCAGCCGAGCAGCATTCAGGGGCACTGAGCCGCAGCGTGTTCCCGCCGGTGGTAATGTTTCTGTTGTTTGCTTATAATGTGCAGCACAAAGAACCCAACATAAGAAACCAAAAGCAATCGACCATTTCTTACAAAAACATCTTTGTCGTTTGCCATTGCGGCAAAAAGCGAAACTGGAATTTGACAACTTACTTCTTGGTAGCAATTTAAATATTTTAAGTCGAATTAAGTTGCAAAACAGTCACAAAACACTGAGTCACTGACGATGCAAAACTACTTCCTGAAAGTAAAGTGTGACTGCGTTTCGTTTGAAATGTCTACTCGCGTTCATGTGCTTTTTCTGATTCTTGGGTGGCTTAAACTAAAAATAGCACAGTGCATCTTCCTTAACATTAAAAGTGTTACCTCAGTGTTTCCTCTTAACACTTGTGTGTATCTGGTGCATTTACTAACCAGAAAAACGGTCATGTTTTTAAGTGTGACATGCCGGATTCTTGAGTATAGGAGTAAATATTTTTTTTGAAGCTGACAGATCAGCTTTGTTGTTATATTGTGTAATTACCAAAAATTAAAGAGTCATATTTAAAAATGTCAAATTCAGTGATAATTTCATATTTTCTGAGGAAAATTCATGGCGCTCTTCAGGGATGATGATTTCTGTCTCTTTATTTGATCATTTCATGATGAGCTGAGAATGTGGAAATCACAGGTCAGTGTTTACATCATTTCAGATTACTAACAGCGTGGTTTTACTGGACATGTGCATTCAGTGTTATTCACCTAAAAATATGTCTAGCATGAATGGACGTGGTTGAGAGAGCCTAAATCTTTGGTCAAAGCATTTCATTTACTTTTAACTGAACTATGCGGGTTTCTGTGAGCCGCACTTGGAATCATTCTGTTAGTCGATAACCAGGGAGTATCGTCTAAATTTATCCCTAAACATTTTTTTTTTGTTTTGTACTTTGTGTTCATCTGAGAAGGGCATCAGTTCTTCTCATGCAGCTCGACTTCTGGGCCCCTAAAACGTTCCTGCTTTGCTCACCTTATGAACCACAAACAGGTAGGCCCCAAACGCCCTCGCACACAAACTCTGATCCTGTTTCCAATTCGTCAGTCACCCAGATAAACACGGAGACATAACGGCGGTGTGTGACAGCACATCCAGCAGTGCTCTCAGCAGCCGTCCGCCAGCTCACGCACACACACTCGCTGTGTTGGCTTTTGTTTTTCCCTGATGACCTCTTGAAGAAAATGGCTTTCTTCAGGATGCGCTGTCTGAGCACTTGTCAGCCAGACAGAGATATAAAGGTCTTGGTTAACCTGCTTTCTGTCTGCCAAACACACATTTGTGTGTGTTTGGTTTGACATGGATACAAAAAAAACAAATCTTCCGTAGTTAAAAACCGACCTGCTTTTTCCCTTTTTTTTTTTGTAGATGTGAATATACTTTTTTTTTGTGTAAACTGCTTCAATTAAATGGCAAAATTTTTACAAACAGTCTACACACACACATCTGAATTCCCTGTGATTCATAACCCAATGTAGAGCGGTGTGACACGAACACACAATAATGGCCGTTTGTTTATGTTATTCTTCCCGATTTGTCTTGCTTAAACAACAAACAGGCGATGAGCATGTGAATAAATGCGGTGGTGTGCGCCGGCTGAGGCAGAGGAGACGGATGAACCAGCGCCTCCTTCACAGCGGGGTGCCAGGTAGTTTATCCTTCCTATGATATTAGAGTCAGCCTTTTTGTGCACGTTAAGACATTTTAATGCGTAGGTGCGGAGGCAGCAAAGTGCTGTTAAACAAACGACAACAAAAAAAAAGTTAGCTGAAAATCCAGTTTTGTCCGACAACAAAACTGGGAATATTTCAGAGCTGCTCACCGGCAAACGTAGTTGAGTTGTAGAACTGTTTGTGCAAATATCAGCCGCTTCCCTGAGTTGGTCACCATTAGACAACAAAGGTTTATTGATGACACTTTATTTCCTCCAACTTGTCAAATTAATCTATTAATCCGTACCTCGCCCTTCTAAAGAACCTACGCGGCAAAAAGGTGCGTAGGTGGCAAAAAGATATTTCAACATAATTTAGCTTAGCCTCGCATTACGTTAGCCATAGCTTTCTTTAAACACATCTAGTTTAACAATCATTTATTTTAATAGTACAAAACAATCACAGCGGTCCCTTCATCTTTTAAATGTTAAAAGGATGATCAGAAAAAAATTGACTGTTTACACACACACACACCACCATATTTATCTGCTTCAACAGGTTTTTCGCTGTCCTGTAAGGCCCCGGCACAACATGAAGTGAGGATTTTCCTCTCTGCGCTTCCGTTTTTACAAAATGAAAAAGAGCCGACCAGAGAGAGGCGTTCAGTAGTTGGTTCAAACTGAGATGTTTAAGCCACATTCTTCCTGATTCCTCAGTTGTTAGTGATAGAAAAACGCTGTTCAGAGACGTAATCCAGTTTCACGTTGGGAGCATATTATGCACCGTGAGCTTTCATCTGCAAATGTGTGACCATAACAGACCAAACATGAGAAATTTAGCAAAACTTCAAACCAGTTCCATGAAAAGTAAAAACATTTTTCACAAATGATTGCTGATTACTTTACCTACTAAACGAAATGGCTTTGCAGCAGAGGCTACTTTCTTCAAGAAAGCTGCTAAAAGGATTCATTTTAAAGCATCAAGACCAGGAATAAAGTCGACAAGCAGAATGTTGAACATTTTCATTTTAAAATTACATAATTGAGATTTGGTACATTTCGTTGTCAATGGCCTTAAACTCCAACATTTTTTTAAGCACACTTAAAATTTTGCACCACAATTACCAAAGGTGTCGTTTGGGACAAACTTTGAGCCTCACCAAAATAACAGCATACCTACAACTAAAACATGGAGGCAGCAGCATTATGTTCTGGGGTTACTTTTTTTCAAATGGAACAAGATTTTTATGTCTTGTGTTTGGGCCCCCAGCCATTTGTTGACGCCAAAACTGTTAGGTTTCTGGAAAAAATGTTGCCGATAGATTAAATTGTGCAGCATTTATTTCTGCTGGAGCTTTTTCTTTCCACTTTTCAAATTGTGGAGCGCATCCTCTAAGACAGCTCTTCAAGCGAGGCGTGACATGAGGGGGAAAAAAACATATAAAGTAACTGAACATTTAGCCAACCACACTAAGTCTATTTTTAGTACTTTTAGCCACTTGTGAGTAAGGAGACACTTCTGTTAAAGGAAAGAGTACAGTTAAACAGGTTGTATGTATCAAAAGATGTCAACAAACAACTTTAGTCCTGGTTGCATGCTTCCTGACTACATTTTAATCTTGTTTCACTGCTCGTTTTTGTCACGTGCCTAATATGTGGCAATCAAATCTTCCGCATCCTCAAGCTCTGTATTCTTGGGGGGTTAGGGCGAAAAAAAAGTTCCAAGTTTGGGTGTGAGGTGATTTATGGGCAGCGTTTCCCTGTTGTTGTAGCATCCAGCTGTAAGCCATTCATAAAGCAAGTGGCTGGATAATGAATGGCTGGTGTCTGGGGCCGCGCTAGGCTACGTCGTGCCCCGGCGACTGTTTTAAATGAATAGGAATTAGTCAGGTAGAATGGAGCGCTGCGCCCTCTGGTATGTGTGCGTGCACATATACGTGTGAGAGGGAGGCTGTTGTTTAAAGGCATGAGGGAGAGCCATTTGTCAGGCAGCCACGTTGCTGTCGGGAGTACAAGCGGAAGTGTTGCTGCGCTGGGTCAACGGGTAAAGGCAGATTATGTTGCTGGTGGTTTTTTGTTTTGTTTGTGTTGTTTTCACACTTTTGCCCATTATTCAGATGACTTCAGATATGGCAATGAAATGCAGTGCTGACCACACTAAAACAGAATATTTGTTCATCCTGTGTATTTGAGTCTCCTCATCGTTTTCACATCGGCATCCTGAGCCAACAAAAACAGACACAAAACTGAAAACAACAACTCTTACATCCAACCGATAAAAACAGACCTATTGATTTTAAACGTTATTGATAGCTGTATATGTATTGTATATTTTTTGTATTTGGCTCGATTCAAATCAGAATTTCTGAGTAGAAGTGATCAGCTAATGGATGCTCTGATGAACTTGTGACCCTTTTTTAAAGTATGTAAATGTAGGTTGTTCACAATGATTGCAATATTCTTTAACTGTTTCGCAAAAACATGTTTTCCTGATATTTTTTTGTAGTCAAATCCAGCATGGACGTAGCAGGATGTCCGCGTCTCATCGCAACAGCTTGCACTAATGTCACCAGATGAAATCACATACTAAAGTTGACCAGGTGGCAAATATTCTGGTGGTTTGATGTCTTGTAGCATGGGTTCCTTTTACTTCAATCAATATGTAATCCAGGCATGCCTTAAGAAATGATACAGCATTATTTTATTAAAACTTTGACTTGTAGCATAAACCAGTGAACTAAACATGTTTTCCAGTTTGCAAGTCAAACTGTGACTTATTAGTAGAGAAGTGAAAGCGGCATAATTAACAAACACATCATTCAATAAATGTAGGGTTTTAGTCACTTACTGTGACACCACACGTTGATAGTGACACACAGACAGTAAACTGCTGTATGGGGAAACGCTGCAACCCACAAATGCCACATTCGCTGTCTGCCTGTTTGTAAAGTTGTTGGGCTTAATTATGGGAAAGGGTTATGCCACAGCAGTCGTGTCTCCAAATTGGCTCATTTGTCGGCTGCTCTGTTTCCCCCCATTCAGTTCCTGTGGGTTTTTTTTCCTGCGTTCTGACAGCTCGCTCCGGAGGGCAAATGGAGTAAAGTTAAAAACCAGAGAGATAAATTCAACTAGTAGAGCGCTGTGGCTAACGTCCAAAGGCTTAGATAGTTTCGACGTTGTTCAGGGAACAACAAAATGCTTCCCTATCTTAATGGTCTGGGGATTTAACCGATATAAGTCCTTCATTTTAATTAGAACAAACAGTTGCTACTTTTCTGACTAAACCTGTTTGTTTTATCTCGTCGTGCAGGGAGGGAATCTGAACGCTGTTTCTGATTTCTTGTTCGCCGCTTTCATTTCCCTCAAACATCCAAACCTTGGTCCAGCTGTTCAGAGAGATTTAACCATGCTTCTTGACACAATTAAGTTAATCACCTGGGTGCTGCCAAAAAAAATCCTAGAAGGGGTGTGTACTCTTGTAGAACAAGGTATATGGAGATGACTTTCAGGTTTTTATAACGCAGTTTTTCCAAACGTCTGGGTCGCTTGGGATCTTACAGAAAAGCAGCGAGCAAAGAATTAGAGGTGCTTTGAAAGAGTTCACATCGCTCTGTAGTCTCATCACCATCGTCACAATTCTCACCACTTGTATTTTGTAGACTCCGGAGGAAACCCTTTTGCATGGGTTCTCCACACATGCACCAGGTGTGCATGTGTGCATCCTGGCTTAACAACTACCATCTGGTACAATAAGCATCCCTCTGCTTGTGTTTAACGTCAGGTCATTGGAGCCAACAGTCAAGCAGCTGGCAGACAATGACCTTTTCTAATGCCTGGAAGTGCATTCGTTTAATCTGAACATACAGCCCCATGCATCGGCACATGCGAAAAACCTGCACGCACACACACACACGCATGAAGCCTGGTCTGGTTGCTATCCCAGGCTTCATGACAGCTGTCAGTCAGAACTCATGCAGTGAACACACACATGGTTCGGGGCAGCGTTGAGGTTTAGTGGTCCGTATGATCAGATTGGTGGCCTGAGTACGAACCGAGTTAGAACAAAATCGAAAAAAAAAACCCAGACCTTTAGGACATGATCTCTGAATATCTGTGTGTGGGTGTGTCTGTGTGTGTGAGAGAGAGACCTACGGTGCTCTGAATACCAGCGAGATGGCCTTTCCCAAACTGACTGACAGATCTGGATTCAAAGAGGACAGCCTGCACATACGCACTCAGACTCTTGTGCAAATATAAACACGCATTAAAATATTCACTCTGGACAAGAAGTAAACTTTAGGAAACCATGCTTGGAATGATCCAGCTGTCAGATCTCCACTGGTGGGAACAAACCGATGATGACACGAGTCAGATCTCTGTTCGGCTTCTTTGGTTTATATTTACCAATGGAAAGGCTGAGGCGGTCTCTGTTGAGCGGCAGATACGCTGAATATTTTGGGACGGGTGGATTCAAGAAGCACGGACTGGCATGTAGACACCCACTGAAGCATGCGAGCAGTGTACTATATGACAGGCAACTGATCTTCAAAGTGTCTACACAATGAACTCTATGAATTCTCTATACTAATGTCAGTAAAACAGATGTGATCATGCAGAACATGCTTTTAGAGAGATATGTTGTCAGTGTCACTCTAAAAGTAGCGTTGGACTGACACTTTTGTGACCAAACTCTTGATCTGATGATCAAGAACAAGTTGAGTCAGAAAATGAAAGAAAAAATATTGAAAGCATGAAAGCAGTGGTTTTAAAATGATTGGAAAGATGGATTGTGTTATCTTATGATACATATGTCAAATTAACTTTTCTGGCAATGATGTTTTAGCCACTTGTGTTTCGTAACCATTATCAAGTGAGTTTGATGATCAATTCGTGACTTATGACCAGGGGTGCCGCCAGGAATCTTGGCTCCATGACAAAAGATTAACTTGGGGCCCCCCCTTCGCAGCAGCCCCCCCCCCTATTTGGCCTTTGGCCTATGTCAAATAGGTTGCTTAATTTTTTTTATTATAACTTTTATCTCATTGACCAGAGGTCTGATTTATAAGGAATTGTGTAGGATAAGGATACATTTACATTTATTAATGGTTTATTAAAAATAAACTTAGCTCAGTTTTGTAAACAAATAACGTCTGATTAGACCTGCGTTCAGTGTTGTAGAGAGACCTCCATCCAGAAGAGGGCAGCGCTGGTCCCTCTTGAGCGGAGCCAGTTGTAAGAGAATGGCAAAGGCATTCCAGAATAGAAAATCCGGTGTGGGATTCAATATCCGGACTTCAAGCAGTTTAGCTTTGAAATATAAAAATCGGCCAGCTCCTTAGGTGTCAACTAAATAGCGCTCATTCAGCCACGCTGCATGGCAAAGCAGCATCGACTTCTCAGTCAAAAATCACTGATGTGTTATGAAAGTGAGGATTGGTGACAGACAAAACCAGACAGATACCTCTGTTTTATTTTCTTAAATAAAATTAGATTAGATTGGCTGCACAGTGGAGCAGAGGGTAGCAGTGTTGCAGCAAGAAGGTCCTGGGATTGATTCCCGGCCTGGGGTCTTTGTGCATAGAGTTTGCATGTTGATGCATGGGTTCTCTCCGGGTACTCCGGCTTCCTCCCACAGTCTAAAACATGTCTGTCAGGTTAATTGGTCTGCATAAGTTCTCCTTAGGTGGGAGTGTGTGTGTTTGTCTCGTCTGTCTCTGTGCTGCCCTGCGACCTGTCCAGGGTGTACGCCACCCTCTAGGGATAAGGGTGTAAGAAAATGGACGGATGGATGGAAAATTAGATAGTCAGTAGTATGGAAATATAATTAGCACTTTTTTTTTTTAAGCCTGCCGCCTTGTACTAAGCATCTCCCAGGCCAATACCAGTTCAAGGGCCAGTGTTTGGGGATCTGTGATCTAGAGCACCAACCATTTTGAGGTCTGCGTTTTGGGACGAATATGGACAAAATGTCATTGGCTAACACAAAATCCACAAAACACAGATTCACCATAGAATTTGGTAGGTATTTTGTACCAACATTGAGATAAATCTAATGAAAAAGCTAAAGAGGGACCAAAACATACAAGTTAAAAAGACTGACTGTTAGAGGAAGAAGTGAAAAAATGACTGAGAGGAAGACAACAGCAAGACATCGCACCACACAAGCATGCACACACACTTGCCTTTGGGCAGTACTTTCACCTCCACTGACATTTAACTAAAAACCAATATCCATGTCTACAGCCTGTAACCCCAGGGCAGGAGGTAGGAGAGGGGTGTGTGTGTGTGTGTGTGTGTGTGTGTGTGTATGCATGTTGGGAATGAAACAAGCACACACATATATTTGTATGTATGTATGCTTCAGTCCAGTGACAAAGTGCATGTTTGTGCTTTTTTTCAGCATAACATGATTCAGCATAACAAGATAAGCAGCGTCGCTCACTTGTCACTTGTCATATCTTTCTCTACATTCACATTTATGCCAGAGTATGTGCGAATTGAGTGAGAGAGAAAAAAAAATGCACAGTGATGTCCACTGTCCCCTGGGTGAGGTCAAGGTCTCTGTCCCCCACCCAACATCATCATCATCATATCCATCTGCACTCTCACATTGCGCCAATAATCATGCGATTGAATCAAATATGTAATCAGTGAGGAAATGCCCCCCCGACACAACCTAGCCATAATCCTGCAAGAATTGCAATTGGAAACTTATACAAGGGTTACCTGGTGCAGCCGGATGGTGCCCTGGGGCCTCAGCAGACCAGGAGAGAGAGAGAGAGAGAGAGGAGCGATAGTAGGAGATATGAGGTGACTGGAGGAATGGAAGACGGTAACCAAGACAGACAGGGTGGGAAAACAGAAATAAGCAATGAAGATGAAGAATATGATGAGGTGCTGATTCATTTTTATACTAAAGATTACTTTGGAAAATGAAAGAGAACAGTAAGAAAGATATAAAGAGGCATATGCGTCTTGTTTTTGTGTTTGACATGCTGCTAAGAGACATATAATCCCTACCCCATACCAGCAATTTACTACTTTTACAATTTCCAGCATTTCATTGGAAAGAGATTGAAACTCAAGTTAAACGCTGGCCTCAGGGTTTTAGCAAAACCCTACAGGGCTCCGACCAGCCTCCACTGACTGTTCAACATAGAAATGAAACTTACTGTCATGGTGAAATAAATGCATCCCTTTCATACTTCAGGGTTTTTAAGATTCTGTATGCACCCAACACCCAGTCAGACTGTTGTATTTTGCTTGAATTTCGCTGCTACTCCAAAGTGCTGCGGATTCTCAAATAGCGACAAAATTTATGCAGGTGCAGCTCAAAGGACGCCACTATAATGTTAATCTCATGCTGCGTTATGCAAACGCTAACATTAACCCACTGTTTGCGATTACCTCACATCAGCATGTCAAATGCTAGAAGTATCTCCAACAGAAAAGCAGTTTTTATATTCTTTAGCTAATAATTAAGAGATAACTTTGTGCCAATGACTGAATTTGTACCTTATAAAGTAACTTTCATCTTTCAAATGGATAGAAGATGGGAGGATAAAGTGAACTGGTCTTGTCAAAGCTACAAAGTAAAAACTGCATGTACAACCCAAATGGGTACAATGTGTATCCAGTTATCCAAACCATTCTGCTCCTGTCCAAACATATAGACAGATTTAAGTCCAATTTTTTCCAGTCCAGTTCAATACAAATTATAATTCTATACTGTCAATACCTGTAGTCTTCAGTCCTGGTCCTCAGGGGCCCCTGGTTTATCTTTAAGATATAGCTCTGCTCCAACACACGTGTTTCATTGACATCGTCATTGACATTGCAGCAATCCCTAATCACTCTTAATAATTTCATCACCTTTGGTTTCCAAATGCTTATCCCTGGGCTTTCTTGTGTCATTTCTCTTTTTCATCTTTCTGCCATTTTCCTTTTTTTATGTATTCTTTTTATCTTTCCTGTTACTCTCCTGGGTCTATGTCATTACCTGAGTTTGTTTCTCTCATGTCTTCGCATTGTCTTTACCTCCAGCTCATCCTCTTTTCTCATTTTCCCCGTCTTGTTGTCACAAGAAACCAACTGGTCTTGGGGGAAGTTTTCCAAACCCTTTCGTCCTCTCATTTTTCACCAGCTTTCCTCTTCTAGCCCCCACTTCCATGCCCACACACACATACACACACTCCTCAGCCATCCCCTCTCTCCCTCTCTGTTTTCTTCGTTCTCTCCCCTGTCTGTCCATCGCACAAATGCATTTGTTCAATACCCCCAGCAAACAGATTAGTGGGCTGTTATCAGCGAAAGGGAGACGGTGATAATGGTTTTCACCACATCTTCTCTTTCCAGCAGATTAAAATGGGCCAGGTCATCTGCCACACAAACACAAACAGGCCCAGCACACGTTCACATTCACGGACAAAGGCTCGTAAACAAAACTAATTTCATCAAAAATCTTGGTAAATACGTGTTTATTTAATTTGACACCCACTTGTCTGCAAAAACACACGCATGGTAATCTAAAAGTGTCTACATGTAAGAAAGACAATTGTCTTCTGCTCCTCCATCCCCCTCCTATGCTGTCCTTGTCTTTCAGATTACCATTGGATTTCCTGTCCAATCTACTTTCGCCAGTCGGGGCCAAAAGATGCAAGGTGAAGTCAGTTCCAATCTGGTGGGCTATTGTCTTAGCCATGGACCTTCACACACCAACCCTAAACCGACAAATAAATCACACACGCACATATGCGCCGGCTGTTTAGCCAATAATCGGGACAGCTCCCTATACAGTTTGGAACGTGTGTGTACTAAAGCATGCATGTTTTTGTTGTAGTCCATCAGCCATTTTGTGCACCTTTTGTGGTGTTAGTTGCTGCATATGCAACTTTTTCAGGTATGAAAAGGAATCAACAGCCACAAGAGGTAAATAATTGCCACGCATCAAATCAACTACCAAGGGAATCCTCAGTAGCGTATCAACACTACAAATGAAGGAAGCAGATTTAAAAGTTAAAGTGGGAGAGATACGTAAAATCGACTTTCCTGAGATTTATATAATGTTACTACATTATTCCCTCACGCACCTTCCCCACTCAGCTCCTCCACATAAGGGGGTTAGAAAACACTCGGCGGAACTGCGAGTCTGCTGAGTTTATCATACAAACTACTTCTCAGTCCAACGCTCCAACGAATGGTTGCAAACAGCAAAATGGAAAGGCGTTGTTGTGACGACATGCTGAAGGCGGAGCGTCAGAATGAGCAGGTGCTTCTTAAAGAGACAGAGGCCCAACTTCAAGGAATCAAATTGCACAAATTTATTTCATGTTATGTTGGTGACCCTTTCTTATACAGTCAATAATTACAATGTAATTGCCAAGTAAGTTCCTAGTAAGTTACAGCATATTACTATATAATGACAACTAAATTTACAAGCTATTTTATTGCTTTGTTTCTGTGGCTAGTTAAATAAACTATGGCTTGAATTATGTTCCCTGAATTGTGGAAGTTTGTACTTTTTATATTTGTCAAATTAGCTTATCCAGATTGATTTCCTGGTTGTTTTTATGTCAGAGCTTCAAGGTAAACTAAGAAAGTGTAATCTGTGCTAAAGTTTTAACATGCAACATATTTAAAAAATATCTTGCATGACTTAACTATGATCCAGATTTCCTTTCTTTGAATTTTGACATAACTAACGTCGACATAAATATAAGTATTGCAATGTTTTTGTTTATTTTTTGGAATCGACACAAATTGTTTCCATAAAAAAATGTTAAAAAAGTAACCAATAATAGCGGTTTTAAAAATTTACAAACAGGTTAGTTACAGCCTTAATGCACGAAGGCTAAATTTGAATTGGGCTTGTGGGGGTTCTTTGCCAAAATGGGAAAACTGCCCCACCTGAGAAAAAGCCATTTAAAAAATATGTCCATATATATCTTTTTATAGGCAGCAAAATAAAAACGAAATGTTGGTATAAAACTCCCAAGGACCAGAGAATTATTTTCTTCAGCACATCAATCAAAATGTGGTGTGTGCTTTGGAAACTTCATCTATTTTGACTGCGATCCAGCATCCACTTGTGATTAATTATGCCAGTGGTCAGAGTAATGTTTTCTCCCCTTGTAAACCTCTCCAGTGGCACCCCAGCCCTGTCAATAATTAATGTCACGCATGCTCGATGTTTTTAAGAGGCCGCGGTTCTGTTTTATCACAATCAAGACAGCTGGAAACGGATTGAGGAAAGTTATTTATTTCACCATAATTCACACACACAAAAAAAAACAGAGAGACAGAGAGATATTTCTTTTGCAGAATAATATATTCCACAGCCTTTTAAAGCGTAATTCTTTTCTTTGATGCCGCAACCAACAGCGGCCCTCGTTCTGTAATACGTAACATTTCTCTACAAAGCTTGTCCTTGTCGCTACCTAGAATTTACTGAATGCAAATGTGTGAAGGGAGGCGTTTGTGTGAAGGTTGTGTGATAAGATAT
The DNA here is from genome assembly GCA_903066815.1 of Brachyrhaphis roseni. Lineage (NCBI taxonomy): Eukaryota > Metazoa > Chordata > Actinopteri > Cyprinodontiformes > Poeciliidae > Brachyrhaphis > Brachyrhaphis roseni. The sequence goes on from CAEFZY010040337.1 coordinate 25,421, forward strand.
ACATTTTTAATGAGATGGAATGAGATGATGGTGAAGGCGAGAGCAAAGGTCACACACACACACACACACACACACACACCTGCGCACCTCACTCGTGCACGTGTAACCACTTGCACGCATGTGAATAAATGGCCTAAATACTGAGCGCATACACTCACAAACACGCACACACTCTCACACACAGACCCTTAAAGGCAACTGTGTGAAGTATGGTCTCATTAGCCATGCGCTAAGGGATTAACAACAGCAGTGACATTTGGTGTCTTGTAAGCGACCAGTCTATAAAAACAGACTGGAGAAGGAAGTGTGTGCATGTGCTGATGAGTGCTCCTGTGTGTGTGTGTGTAACATATAAATGTTTCTACATCTCAATTTTTTTCCTCTCTCTCTCTCTCTCACTGCGTTGTTCACCTGGCAACAAATTGTCCCAAGATGTTTGATGGGAGAACATTATTATTTGTCCCCTGGGTATTTTAGCTAGTCGAGCTTTTTTTTCCCCCTCTCTCTCCTTGCTGTATCCAAAGTGAATATGTGATCCGCCTTATATTACACAGCTTTGTCCTCGAACAAAGCTCCCTCAAAGGATTCTGGGTGAACATGTGTATGCGCGCCTAATAAACCTTTGTCATTTCCTCATTTTGTGTGTCTAATTTTTCTTTTTTCTCTTTCTTTCTTATTTTTTCCCAGGGCCCAATACCCTATTTGCTGTACCAATTCTCGCTTGCTACCTCGCAGGTTGCAAAGCAACCCAAGTACACCTACACACTCTGGCTACATATTCTAATGCGCACCATCTACATTTACTGTCCTGAGAATGGCGGAAAGCAGGAGAGACTCAGCATGTGGTGGCTATCAAATACGCCAGCGTGCTCCAGATATTCTGGTTAACGAGCTGCAGAGGTCCATCTTTCACCAGGCGTCTGTGTGGGAATGCATGCAACGAGGAAACAGTGGATTTTTGTGCAAAACCCTGTCAATTTAGAATTTTATATAACGCCCATCATTAGCTCTGTGAATGTCCTGTGGAACTGTTCGGTCCATTTTAATCTACTAAATCGTCTTGTAAAAATCTAGCAGAGGATGTTTCTGCTAATTGCTCTGAAGCGAATTAAATTACTCTACATCCAAAGGTAGGAAGAAAGTTTTTTGTTTTTTTTTGTCAATGTCGAGGCTGGTGCGTCTTCAAAAACAACCAGTCAACTAAGTCAAATATTTATTCCTGCAAAACGTTTTTTAAAAAATGAAAGAAAAAAAAAAAGGAAGCTCTGAATGCAATTAGCTGGTCGTACCTCTCTTTCTTCATCTCTGCAGTTTAGCCTGAAATCCCAAATGTTTTTTTTTTTATCTCTGCTCACACAAGCTGGAATGTGTTCAGTCTCATCATGGCTAATGGCTATTGTTGCACCAATTAGGTGTGGAGTACTTTAGATAAGATTTTCATTGTTTTAAGTGCTTATCGGACGATATCAGCTGTAAAATTTAATATCGGACGTCGGCCTTTCCATCAAAAGTGTTACTCATTGATATAAAAGGTGTTGTTTTTATATAACAAACCAGTGACAATGATGCCTGCAGCACAGCACAATGTCAAATGTGCACTGTTTGAGAGTTGTCATTGTCTTAGAGAGAACAGATGTCATTAATAAATTTGACATTAAACATAATGCAAGTTGAAAGTGTTACATCATTTTCAGACTCCTTTTTAGCATTTACGTTTGGTAGCAGGTTAAATTGACAAAAATAATGCAGTACATGCCACATCGGTTATCGACCGATATGTATTGGCATATCGGATATTGACCAAAAATCCAAGATTGTGCATCCCTAGTTAGGACTGTTGTCATGTAACTTCAAATCGCAACCTGGTGTCCTTCTCGATTCATCTTGTCCACTTTCTGTCAACCAACTACGTTTCAGTCATAAATACTGAATTGGATGTAATTTTACCGAATGAGGAAGGATTCCTAGCCGGTTCGAAGCGGAGCTGTTGCTTACCTGCACATGTGGCTCTGAAACTGAACGCTTTCTCCTGGGTGGGTTTTCAGAGAGAGACAACATCATCTGTTGTCTTAGCAAATTATTCCAGCAAGTCAGCCAAATGGTCCTGAATAAGAAGAAGGAAAGAAAGGAGAGAAAAAAAAGGTTTTTAAGATTTTGGAAATCAACTTCAATTTGGATCGATGTGATTAAAAACAGCCAAAGATGAGGTATGTTAATTTTTTTTTTTGCCATTGGCTCTTTGGCCCAGCACAGTCAGCATGTGTTAGTCAGTGGATCAGAGCACAAATTTCCTCATCCTTAAGTCCTGTTTTGTTTTTAATTGCACTCTCCTAAAGTTTGATTATTAACATGTGGTTTCAGTAGAATTATATTGAAAAGAGTGCCAACATCCAAATGAAAAAAACACACTTGTTTCTCTAAAACTGAAGTAGTTAGTTTAAGAGACAATTTAAAAAGAAAAAAAAAAACACTAAGAGTGTATTTAGCCATATTCACAAATGCACCAGTGGTTTAAAAGCAAATGGCTACTTTTGTCTTTCTAATTTGTATTTTCTTTGAGCAATGTTGCTCAGATGTTTCCATATTTGACAGGTGATACTAAAGTGATCACTTTCTGAGCAAAGAATTTGATTTACAAAGCAAATTTCAGCAAGTTTTGTCCTCACCAGATTACCTGGAACCACGGTGCATGTAGTGATATCAAAACAGACACATGCAATATGATGTTAGCCTAGCGTATCAGTAGAGTATGAATAGAGCTCAGTTTGACCTTTTTTTGTGTAAGAATTGTCAAACAGTAACGCGTGGCGAATAATCTCCTTTTTCATACCCTAAAAACGGTAGCGGACAAAATTACCAATGTGGCAACGGTATGAAATTGTGTCATTGGGAAATGATCAACATCCGGAAAGAAGACATACGAGTTTATTGAAGACTGTAGCTTTGTGAAAAGCCTAATATATATTCAAAAGACGATAAAGCCATTTCACGGGTTACACTGAGGGACAAAATGTCTGTTGTCCTTAAGAAAAGAAACTACCACATGTGGACAGTCATTAATGATTTAACTGAAACAAATCTCCTTTTCAATAACTGTTTGTAAAATAATGCCTTTCAATGCAATATTTCACCCAAATAAATTTTTAGAAAACCCACAAAAAAAAAACCTTTCCGTTTTTGTGCTGTGAAATTCTAGGTCACCCTATGTCATGGTGGGTCATAAGGACAGACGGTAGACGACCAAATTTAATGTAAATGACAAAGGCGGATATAAAGACTTTTAGGTGTATTTGTTAACTTTACTTGATGCTGAATTTGCTGCTTTTAACAGATTTCGACATTGATTCTGAGGCAAGATACCCTGAGGTATGAAGCTCAGAAAGACGACGCATTAAACCTGATCAGCCATACATCGACTCTGTTACTTTAAAGCAAACAAAAGTAGTGACAAAGATAATAATCGTCTTCAAAAATTAAGCCAGAATTTATCCATTTGTATTAACTTATTCTGCTGCTATTGCATTAATTGTGCGACGTACCAGCATGACAAAAACATGCGCTATTACAATCGTTAAACACTTTTCTTAGGCCTCGTGAAAAACTGAATCGGGTCATCCTTTTTTTTTCCAACAACGGAGCTCGCTCTTTGTAATTGTTACAACCTGTACCTTGGATCATGTTTGATGTGTGGTGCTCGCTGGTTTAAATGGACCATCGTAAGTCTTGGCAAGCAGTCAGCGGTGGGGGATCCAGTTTGTTTGCAGGATACATCATTGGTACTTGAAAAGCAAAGTCTGTCCATTTCAGACTTCCCCTGGTACGCTTCATGTTTCTATGCATTATTTTTGTTGCCAGATAGGCTGCAACAAATGTGATTCTCAAACTAATGGTTCAGGACTTTTATTCCCCCCTGCAGCTGTACAGCATGTAAGTAAACGCAA
>CAEFZY010040340.1:0-10922 GCA_903066815.1 Brachyrhaphis roseni
AAAAAATTAAATAATAAAAACATGTAATAATAATAATAATAATAATAATAATAATAATAATAATAATAATAATAATACATCTTTTCCATCCACATCAAACTCAATCTTTGTTTTTAAATTCAAGCTAAATGCATTTTTTAATAATTCTAGTGTTTGGGACTATTCATAGGAAGTTCAGTGATTTTTCAAAACAGCCAAAAAAAAAAAAGAAAGAAAATAGCTTAGTAATCAGTAACGGACTCCCACTCATCATAGCAGGACACTGTCAAAACAGCGTGCCCACATTTACTGGACGAGTACCAAGAGGCTGAAGTGAAGGACTCACATTTTATCACAGGGAAGTGCATATTAGCAAATGTTCACGCCGTACACAAATGTTGTTTCTGATCTGAATTCACTGAACATTTTCTTTTGACAAAAATATGCTTCTGGATTCACTCATCGGGCACTAAAACATCCAAAATAGCCAAAACAAGCAGTAATGAATAAATCAAAAGATGTAATTATCAATTAAAGAAAACAGAAAATGCATTTTTTTTGGATCATTTTATATAAGATCTCACTGACACAAGTCTTATTTAGACCACATTAATAGAAGTTTAGTGTCTTTTATTAACTTAAACTCTCTCTAGAAACGTAACTGCTAACAACATTATCTTACCTTTCAGTCTCGTGCATCTAATGTTAGGCTCCAGCCTCACAATTTCCTGTCTTGCCATCTGGTGTTGGAAGATTGAGAGCATGCGTTTGGTGAGTGTAAGCATAAGGAACTTGAAGAATTTTATTCAGTGCTGAGTCTTTGAAGTATGTATATAGTTTCTGATCTGCTCCCATTTCAAATAGCGCATGTGGACTGGGATGACCAGTGTGGGACTCAGTGTTGTGTTGTGTCAGGTTGAGGTTCAGTGCTTTTGCCGTGACAACCTCCTTCTTGTTGTTGTCATTTTTTCATCAGTCAAACAAAACGCAGATACTGGTATCGTGATGAAGATATTGGCATTCTTACTGTACTTTTGTCCTTTATGCATTCTTTCTTTTGTCATTTTTCAAAATATCTATATAAAAAGAAACTGTTTAAAAGCATACTGCGGCTCAACTGTTTGTGGTCTGAACTTTCATTTGACCAGTTTGTAAAATCAAGCGCCATTTTACCAGAGGTCAAAATTGTTACTTAGAAAATAGGGAATTCTTCATTAACCCTGACCTCAAAATCCAGTGTGGATGCAACATTCCAGAAAAAACAAACAAACAAAAAAAACAAAACACACAGCAAGAGTCTCTGCACTATATGGTACATTTATGTCATTAAATTTTGTTGCAAACATAGAAAATACACAGCTTCTGGTTGTGATTATGTTAGCGTTTTAATGGTAAAATTGCAGGAAAATACATTGTTGCCTGCTTGTGTTCCTAATATTAATTAGCCTGGTCACTGAGCACAACGATTAGAAATCCCACCGGTTTTCCAACTGGAACACTAAGTTGTGTGTGACATCATTACTAGAGCCGAGTTTTGATTTTTTTTTTTTTAGGTTAATGGACCACAGTAAAGCCCTTTAGGGCTTAAGATTCTGCTTCTTTTTTGTGTGTCAAACATTAAATTTATGATAGACACTCCAACTTTTCTGGTCCCACACTTTTCCATCGCTAATGTAAAGCCCAGCATGTCTGACCTCTGATACGTCATACGAAGCCGAGATGAACTGGTCATGTTCAATGTCCCTTTCAAGGTTTAAACTATAGAAACAGTAAATCTATCCTCATCCATGTCTTTAAATAGGCCTGGTTAAGTATGCATGGTGCCCCCGCAGCAATGGCATTAGCACTGAAATGTGAAAGGAAGACAGGACAGGTGGACGTCCAGTGATACAGACCCATTAGTCAGACCTCTCTTGAGAATGTTCACTTAAACACTGAGCAGCCTATGTGACAAGCGCACTCAACAACATGAACCTCATCTGCAGAGCTCATGTGATGCATGACGCCCCTGGCAGTACGTCAGGATGTGGGCAAACAACAGGCCCCGTCGGTTCCCGCAATTTGCCCTAATGGTACTACATACCACCTTCACTGAAACAGTCACTTTGATTTACCCAGTATGCGGGGCAGCAGGGAGGCTATGGAGAATCCAGCGGATGGATGTCGTGTACTAACTGCAATAAATAATCCAGAGGGTGTGTTTAACAGATTAATGGCTTTTTGCTTGAGTGCTAGCCCTCCTGTGTCGATTGTGTGGGCTGCTGTGACGCCGTCCTGCTCTGTACACTGTTTATTCTCACCGCCTGCAGCTTTCAATGCTCAGCTGCCTGCTTTTCCGCTTCCTTCACTGAAGCCGCTCAAGAACATGCGAGGAACAGTGTGACCTACCATCACAACACATAGGTGATTGACAGCTTCACTGGTTGGTTTTCAGAGGCTTTGGAAGCTAGTCTGTTTAGCAATGGTTTTAGTTCTGCTGCCAATTTGTTCTGACATGTTTTCTTCCCTCAGTCAAGGGCATTAAAGTGCAGGAGTTGCTTTAATTTCCTATGATTTGAGGTCTTTTTAAGTACTGAACTTGTTCTTGCAATTGCAGAATGGGATTCACCCAATTATAAATCTTGAAAGCGATCTGAACATTAATAAAAATTGTAAAATGTAAATATTAATCTACCAACTTGACACTGTGTTCTATGTCTTACTGTATTGTAATTGTATAGGTAGTGGACTGCTCCAAAAACAAGAAAGTGTAGAATAGCGCGAAGCTTTCTGGTTAAATACAACCGAAACGAACATGCAAGTCTAATGCTAGCAGGTGAAATTCCTAGTGGTCTTTTGTCAGAGACAAAGGAGAAATCCAACAACCGCTAAAATCTGACGACGCTCCATTTTTTGTTTCATTTTGTAAAGAAGAAAGTTGCGTTCGGTGTCTTCCTCAGATGTTCTTGTGTCTTTTCCCTCGGTAGTTCTTGGTGAAGCGCCACCAGAGGCGAGAGGGTTAACAGGTTTTGGTTCTTTTGACACAACACGGTGTGAAAACGAACCACACCAGCTGAAAATGTAACAAATGCTGCAATTTTGGTTCTCAATCAAACGGAATCTATTGGACTATCAGGTGTGAAAACATCCAAGAAATAGAGATTCGATCCTTAAGACATTTGAACTATAGAATCAACAAATAAATGCTGTTTTACTCTGACTGATTCTTTTTCATTTTTGGCATATATCAGACCTCTTTTTTATTACGACATAGAAAGTTCAGTCAAGAAGCAACAGAGAGGTAAAAAAAAGGTGCTTTTTTTCATTATTGGTACCCATGCAACCTCCTTCTACTGTTGTCATGGACAACTACCCATAACTGAAAGTCTGTGATCACATGGGCATGTCATCTTCTGCTGGTCCTCAGTGTTTTATCGAGTTCAAAGTCAGCACAGCTGTTAACCATGAAATTTTTGAGCTTTTTATACTTCTTTCTTCGGACAAGCTTTGCACAGACTCTGGCTATATTTTCCAACATGAGTCGGGACTTGCCCATGCTACCAAAAGCATTACCATGACTGTGCTGAAATAACCTGCAAACTAACTTGATCATAACACCGTAGAAAAGCTGTGGAGCGTTGTCAAGAGGAAGACGATAGACACCAGAGCCAAACAAGAAGACAACCATGAAGCAAACTGGGCTTTCTTAACACCTCGGCAGATCCAGAAGGGAGAGTGACCTTGCGTTTTGAAACTCTTGGGTTAACAGCACATAAATGATACCAAGCATGCCAGCATGCTCACCTCTGAATGACTTAAAAATTATTGTTATATATTTATTTAATTAGTTTTTCTTAAGAAAAACCACAACAAAAAACCAAATAAATAAAGCAACGCTGCAAAGAAGAGGACCAGAATTTTTCCCAAGTGAAATGCAGTTGTTGCCATCAAGGCGACACCTCTAGTCGGTAGGTCTAATTACTTTTTCCACATGGAGCCGGGTTGATTTTACTGCTTTTGTATTTGCTCAGGTTGTAAGTAATCAAAAAAGTTGGACTGCTTTGAATAGTAAAGCTAATCCTGAATGCCTTCAGGCCAAATAAGCAAACTTATATTTATTTATTTGATTGTCCTATTAATATTTAAGTGTTTCTACTCTCTAATCCAAATGTTCACAATCAAATTCACTGAGCGAGTCTCCTTAGCTAACAACACATCCGGCCTTCTATCCCCTTTCTCATTCTTGTTTCGATTAATGGTGAGATGATGTTCAGTGAACCAGCATATTGAAATTCTCCTCGTCATTAATTACTGTGCAGCGCAGAGAGACATCTGAACTGGAGTCATAGTTTAATAAGTGATTGTTGGTTCGCCCGTTGTAAAACATATTTATTTTGGGATGGCAACTCCTTGATGAGAGCATGTTGTTTTCATATGGGAGTGCCTGACCTTGTTAAAAGCTCAGGAGGACAGAGGTTGTTTCCCTCATTTGTGCTCTAATCATACAACCATATGCGTGTTGAGATTAAAGTTCCATGAACCTGTTTATGACTGGACTGTTTAAGTAGCTTGAAAGGAGAACTACCACAGAGGAGAGCTACAGCAAAATCAGTTGTACAAACAAAAAAAGAAAATTGGATTATTTTTTTATTTCAGCAAAATCACCGAATTAGTCGTCGTATTCTGAAGCCACTGAAATCTGGAATTCAAATTTCTACTCAATCAACTGTGAACATGCTGTTAGTTTCTGTGGTGAAAACGGCTATTTCACTGCACAGCGTTTTCGGCCCACTGTGGACTAAGCTGTTTGGAACTTATTTCTTTTGGTCCTGAGTTCCCATTATAACTCTGATACACTGTTCTGTTCTGTGTCTGTGCTGTGGACACATGCAACCAAAACAAAAAAGGCTCACCCAGCATGTCATTTTCACCCCACAAATATGACATTTTATTAGCTGAATCTCCACTGACCATATAAATGTGAAATTTGACATTTCGAAAATAAATTCACTTAATGGAAACAGCAATTTAGAATAAATTCTTGTTTTTCAATAAAAAATTTTTTGCCGATAGTCTAGGATGAGGTGGTGTTTTGAGCGCATCGAAATTGTTTTCTTTTGAAAAACTGCAATGGAAACACTTTTTTTTCGTGCTTCACCTGAGTCACGTGATCAACATCTGGATATTGCCACTGGTGCAAAGCATGGAGAAGACGACAAAAGGAAATTGTTGGAGGATCAGGGAATGGCATGTTTTTTAATGACTTTATCGCGTGAACAAACTTATTCATGTGTGATTTTAATTGTGTTTCTTATTTAATGGAAACACAGCAATCGCAAAATTGTGTTGTTTTTGTTTTCAGCACAAGAACGAAATGAAAGTGACCTTGAGAGTCGAGATGAATTTCTTTCGGGATGTGGTCACCTTAAGTCTCTCAGTCCAGATGCTGTGATTGCATTTCTGCGAAGACCCAAAGTTATTTCAATTTTCTTTTGAAATGCAGAAAACATATTTACTCAAATATTAATTACAGATGGAGAAACCAATGGTGACAAATTTAACAGAATAAACACACAAGTAGATTTGAACTTGTACAATGCTAGAGGAATGCACAGTAATGTTTTGTGAATGGCTTTGTCTTTCAGCTTTCTTTAGGAATGTATGTGAAGCTGTCCTTAACTTCTATTATGCATAACGTTTTCATTAAAAGACATGCCTTTTTTTTTCTTGCAAGGGCTATAAATAATACATGCAGATGTTCCTCACAGAAAACTATCTCAGTACAAGAGTTTTCTATGTTCTTGAATTTCTGCATTTAATTTGAACGTTCATTGTAGGTTTTTTTCCACCAGAAAAATATTAAAAATCTGGTATTTTAGTATTGCTGCAGGAGTGATGAAAATAAACATTGAAATGAAGCAATGTAAGCGCATTAAACCTCTCCTCCCTAGCAAATATGGTGGGTTCATTCTCTTGACCGTTTCAAATATCTTTAAGCTCAAGTTATATGTTCTGAGGACTTCATGTACACAAACAACTGTTCAGTCAATCATCACAGTCCATCTATTGTCAGCGACGAAGCAGAAGAACGCGCAGCGAGCATGTCACAGATTGAGTGCTGGTGCTTGGTCTTGCTGCAGGCTGGAATTTCCCATGTTTGATAGATTGCTTTAGAGTTAACAATGAATACGATAAATGGCATTTCTCAGGTAAAACCCATCTGGAAAAAGAAAGGACGACAAGTAATCCTTTGACAAAGGCTGTCAAGGAAGCCATGTCGCTCTGTAGGGAAGCCTTTTTAATATGCAAAGCTCATGTAAACACATGATCGGTCACTTTTCACTTCAGCAAGAGCAATCACCATAAGAAGTGGCTGCTTTTGCATCTGCTGGAGCCTCTCTTGCTCCATTATGGCTTTGATTTGTGGAAATGAGACAGACTTCAGATTTCAGCTTTGGCCTGGCAGCGATATTATTTATTCCCCTTATTTAATTCCCACCCACCCACACACTGTGAAAAGGATCAGACCCACGCATTTTAAGCACAAGTGGATACATAAAAACCTAGAACTGTAAAAATCTGCCAGTGTTCTGTGAAAGATGGAGGACTCGGTCAATTTTTAAGCAAAAATGTTTTTCCATGGGAACTAAGGGTCTAGTTTAAACATGTCACACTCTACCTCTTTATTATGACTCAGTCATGGCTGCATACTTCAGCTAAGAAACACACAGTTTCTCATTAATTATTAAGTTATAAGGCATGTCGCTACAGCTTTTAGATAAATGGGGCATGAGTGAGCACCTCTACCTGCTTTCTAGCTTTGAAAATGCTTTGAAATCACTTTTTTGCAAAAAAAAAAAAAAAGAAAGAAAAAAAGCTTAAGAAATCTCCACCAATTTACTCCCTGTAAAATAACCCCCTCAAGGCTTGGTGGGTATTTAGTTTTTTGAACTAGAGGTGAGGGAACGTCAACATAATTACAAAAACACAACATATAGTTAAGTATTTAATTTAGTTAATGCCATATACAAAAAGGATGGTTTGGCTTGTCTGTTTCAAAGGGGCAGTGTTAATTAAAATCGACTTTTTTTGATTAGAATGTTATTCCCTCATCAAAAACATATCATGTTCATGTTGTTTTGATTCTATGGAGCACAGTTGAGAAATCCCTTAATCCCTCACAGAGCGGCCCTCCCCCATACCTCCCCACTCAGCTCCTTCAGACTAGCCAGCAGCAATTAGCAAACACCTGGCGGAGCTGTGTATCTGCTGAGCTCAATGTATGAGCTACTTCTAAGTGCAACGCTGGAAAGAATGTTGTTAAAGGGTTAATAGGGGAGGAATGTCGTGATGACTTCCTGGAGGCGTGTCCTAAAGAGCAGGACTTTCTTAAAGAGACAGAGGCCCAATTTCAAGTCATTAAATTGAAAATTCAAATTTCTACTAAGTCATATTTGATATGTGCAGTACTTTTATAACAACTTGAAGGTAACAAGTTGCTAGAAAAACAACTTGTTTATAAAATGACTCTGTGGATGGAAAACACATAATTGTGTTTCTTTAAGATTTTTGGCCTATCAGTCAAAAATCTTTATTTTAATCTTTGATTATGGTTTTCCTTCAGCAGTTGACCAGTTTATACACTGCAGTCCCAAAGCCAGTCTCTTGACCAGGTTTAATTACAAATGTGAAGGTTTTTTGTTTTGTTTTGTCTTTTGTAAATTGCATAACAATTCCAACAAATTAAGGCACATGCTTCTTCAAGTGAAAAACACAATAATAAATCAATACATTTTTGTAGGATTTGCTTCACTGGACACTTTTAAATAGTCAAAGTGTAAAATAATATCCATCTTCTCTGAGTAAGAATACCACTGCCTACACGCAGTACTGCTTGGTTAAAAGAAAATCAACAAAAAAAAAAAATGCTTTACTGGTAATGACATAAAACATTTCTGCTTTATATTAAACATAAGGCAGAAATTTCGGGAGGACCGATTAAGCGGCTATGAAATATTAAACAATAAATCTAAACTTTGACTATGAATCACTTAGTGAGGTGATCGATTTTAATGATCCAATGAAAATTTGTCTCTGGAGAAGTCTTGGTTATATCAGAAGATGCACAAAATCCTGAATGAATGGCAGTCTTCTTCTTCATAACGTTAAAGTGTCCATCCTGTGAAGCTGTGCAAGAGTCATTCTTGGATCGTAATGCCGTAATGGTCACAGGGTGAAATGGATTGTGAAATACAGATGACACAGGCACTGTTAAAAATCCTGCGCCACAATTCAGCTGGGAAACTTTCACCTCCACATAACCTGGACCTGAAGTGTCTGACACGGATTAGCTTTAAAATGAATTATGTACTTGGAAATTCCCCTTTATCCTCTTCCCTGATGAAACTGCAACATATGTGAGCGTGTCTTCGTAATAGTGACATTCTCATGTTGATAAAGTCAGCCGGCTCACCTTTTTTCTCTAAGGACTGGGTAATTGTGGTCTAGAAGCTGCATCCTAATGTTCTAAGCTGTTAACAATTACCCTTACGGTATATGCAAAGCAATACCGTAATTTCCAGACTGTAAGCTGCTACTCTTTTCACACTCTTTGAAAAATGTGATGCCTCATTTTACCAAGTGGCTTCAAAAGGCTGGACCACTAAGTGATGGAGAGAACAGCTCAAAAGTGAATTTACTTGAAGACTAAAGTGACACTGAGAGTGAAAACGAAAGAGAGACTGAGGAAATGTATGTGAGGCTGTTCAATTCTGACATTGAAGCTGAAGACTTTAGTGAGCAGGAAAAAGATGAAGATAACTCTCAATGACTTTTCCTGGTAGGCTGCTGTATTTTTGTTTTTTTTAATACAGCAGCCTACCAAGTTGCTGTATTAAAGCAACAGGCACTGTTCAGAAAAAGCATCTGTGTGCGTTAGTATCTACGTATTTGTGTAAATACTTTTATTAAGACTAAAATAAAATCATGGACACCTGTGGTATTGACAAGTACGTCCTTTAAATGTACACTTGCTTTTCTTTTCAAAGTTAGTGTATGATATGTATATTAGCTTGTGGAAGTCTAAGACTCTTGATTCATACAGTTTAAAAGACAATTCCAGTAAACACTGAGGAAATGCAGGTTAACTCTGAAATGAAATATTTTGACAGAATTCTTGAAAAAAAAAAATCACTCTTGTTATTCTGACATACAGAAAATATAAAAATGTTTAGGCATTTCTTTTTTTTATTTATTCTAATTCATTTGTATAAATTAAACATTGAAATTATGTTATACAAGTTCTGTGAGTAAGTCATCTGCTCCCTACCTGACGTCTTCTGATGGACAACAAAAGTTTCACTCCTTTAATAAATCTTAATCATTAAAAGTGTTGAATTGTGAATGTGTGACATCTTTTGATCCAATGAGAAAGGTTGGCGGGCTTCCATCACAGGCCTTTTTTATTTTCACTAATACTCAATTAAAAAATTGCAGATAGATTCAAATAACTGGGAGTATTTCTTCCAAAAGATCCTAAATTAACCCTTAAATTAAATCTTAAATTAAACCGAAAGAAGACATTGAAAAATGGCGCACCCTCCCCCTTTCCACGAAGGTCACATAAATGCTATTAAAATGGTCTCCTTTCCAAGATTTTATTCCTTTAAGAACCTTTGTATTTTTTTTGACAATCTCATTTTTCTAAACTTATTGTTACTATTATAATACCGTTTATACAAATCAGTGGAGAATACTGTGAGCGAGGCCTTCCTTGCTTTTTACTTAACTAAATAGGTCTCTAGTTTATTGGAAGGTTATACAAGAGAGATACTTAGGAACACCCGAGCCTGTTATAGAAAAAAAAAAAGATATCACCAGCATTTATTTTTGCCTCACTCAGACTAAGATAGGCTGGGAGAGGAACTTTGGTGCACAGATTGATGATACTATTTGGGTGGAGAGCCTGCTTTGTGAATAAGAGACACCAATTAATCAAATTCAAGGTAATACACAGACTTCATTATTCAAAAACTACATTACACAAAACCTGACCCCAATGTTGCTTTCTTTCGATACGCTTTGTCTCTTTCTAAATGTACCTCTTCAATACCCTTTTATGTATGGAGCGATTATCGCTAAGAGGCTGACCTGATAATCAGCCTCTGATCACTTCTGCTTCTGGGAAGCAGAAGTTTTGCCTACTTTCAAGGATACTTTCTAAGTATGTTCTTAATTTGTAAAAGTAATGAGAACTCCACAGTTTCTAAGTAATAATAAAAACTAAGTGTTCCTGTTCTGGAAGATTTTTTTCTGGATTCTAAATTTGTTCTAATTCCTTTTCTGGGTTGCAATAGTAGGAGTCTCTCTGCATCTTAATACAAGTTCTCTACAGCTTCTAAAATATAAGCTAAAGAGTGACTAAGAGTCTCTGGATTGCAAAGCATTCTCTTAAGGCTGCTGTTGTCTCTGTTGCTTGTGTCGCTTTTTCTACCCGACTTTTTACTTCCACTCAGCTATCCATTAATAAGCTTGGATACGTGGCTCTGTGCTGTCAGCTTCTTTAGCAATGATATTTGTGGCTGAACCTGCCTGTCTGCTGGACAGTCGTCAAGTCAGCAGTCTTTCCCATGATTGTCTTGGCCAAAGCTTTTCTGTATAAAGTCAATTATTTGCTCTTAGTCTTATGTAAGACTAAGTTTTTCTCAATAATTGAATTTGTGTTGTCATTTGCCATCATCATCCAAATTTAAGGACGTAAACATTTACATCGCTCTGATTTTATATATTTGCTTAACATTCTGAACTGAATTGCTTAAATCCTGCAAACAAACTGTTGAGAAAAAAAGATTATTTTAGTGTTTCATACAGTTAATCCTATAATATGTGTAAAAGGTATATTGAACATTCTCATTTAGAACAACTATGTGTTAATGAGTTAAGGGAACTCTCCCTGAACCTCCTCT